>CM059220.1:26319069-26342428 GCA_030347435.1 Clarias fuscus
TATGTGTGAGGAAGTCATTCTACAAGCCCCGCCCCCGATACTCCGCCCCCCCTCTGTTATTCCTGCTGTTATACCCCTATCTCACTTATGCGGTTTGACTATGCGAGGACCGACGTGTGGAAAGATGGAAACCTAATCACAGCGCAAAAACTTGCGGAAAATCATGATGAACCGCGTAGGTGAGATAGGGCTATTAGTAGTTAACAGATTAACAGATTATGGGCCAAACGTCACTGAGTGGTAGAATAATTATAAAAGGTCTTGACTAAAACAACATGCACGAGGAAGCACAAAGGAGTTTTCATTTTCTGCAGTGGAAAAGTACTCGAACTAGTTACTGTTATCAGAAAGTAACACAGTAATGTAACGGATTACTTTTTGAAGACGGTAATTTTGTAATGTAATTAGTCACTTTAAAAAGTAACGTCCACCAACACTGCTCATCACGCCCAAGCTTGAGGTGCTGAAGACTTAAGGGCCTCAGTAGCAGCAGACCAGGTTGTGTTCCATTGAGTGGATCTGTTGAGTGACGTACTGTATATAGCCACGCCCACCTCAAGGAAAAAACACACTGTACCACGCCTGGGACTCTTCACAATGTGGTCTCAAGTACAGAACGACAAGGAATGTACTTAAGCTAAATTCAAATCAAGTATGAAAACTAACCATTACATCACACCAAAACAGCCTGCTATTAACTCCTCCTCCTAAACCTCCTCCTCTCATCCTCTCATCATCATCATCATCATCATCTGAACTCTACTGCCATGGCTGAAAAAATTGATCGGGTCAGTCTGCACATCGTCACCATCAATAATATTGATAATGTTCGTCATGGTGTGAAGTCTGATTTGTGGGAATGTGAAACAGCACATGATGGCTTTTTATGATAATTTATTCCCATAGAAATGTTTTACCTGTATTCGCCATACAAAGAGTTTTAGACATTAGTCTCAGAAAGGCGTGTGGTGAGCGTGTCTGCAATAACACGGCCTCGCGGACAGCCTGGTGCCAAGGTGACCTTGGGATGTCAAGTTAGTCTTAGTCTTATAATTTAGTCCTAGTCTAGATTAAAGAAAAAGACTGTAAATATATTATCATTTTCCACATTCTGTCAAAAATGAGTTCTTATTTAACCCTTAAACAAGTAAAACATGTGATCATGTGTATCTGTGCTACTTCTTTGCCAGTGTGACCTATTTTTTTTTTTTTTTTTGCTCAGCCATGTTTGTATAGTTGAAATAAAGATTCAGTTCATCATATAGCCACTCTATACTGCACAATCCTGAGTCCTACAGTATATATGTTTATTAAAAAAAAACTCCAAAATCATGTCTAAAGTACGCTGAGCTTTTAGAGCCACGGAGAGACGTACCAGCGGCACAGAAACAAATCCGTGTCAGGAAGCAAGTGGAGCATTTTTAGGAGAAAATGTGATGAAATACTTACAGTACCTTGAACTGCCTTCATAAATACAATATACTTAAAATAACTAAAAATTATAAATAATCTAAAAAATAAGTTACTAGTAAATAATAATAATAATAATAATAATAAAAAACTCCCAGGAGGGTACAAGTCACACCCTGAGGACTGTCTTGAAAAAAAGACCTTCGAAGTGGAATCTGTCCCACTTGCTAGGGATCAAAGCGTCTGCCAAATTAATAAATGTAAATGCCACAAAGTGTCGCTCCAGCGTGAACATCGCGAAGCTGCTCGGGGTTTTACAGGCTTTATGGACTCTCACAGAGATCAAAAGGAAAACTTAAGGATGAACAACAAACAGAGAGAAGGGAGAAAAAAGTGTAGAAAATCTTTTAGATATTGCTCCAGATTAATTCCTATGGCGGTGTAGAAGCACCCTGCTGCCAGGCTTTAGGGACCAGAGGCAATGCTTTCTGGGAATTCAAAAGATGTGATTATGAGAAGCGTCTCGTAGAGGAGCTGGCCAAGACAATATACACACATATACAAAGCTCTTAATGGGATCTACATGATTTGTTTTCTGCAGGAGATAAGCAGGAGTGTAGGAGGCTGTGGCCTGAGGGCCGAGATGACGCGACATCACAATCAGCACAGCAGGAGTGCAGCGTGTGTGAAGCTTTAACATTCAGACAGACCTACAGTATAACTGTAAAGGAACATCCACTCTACAGATTTACATCAGAGCTGTTTATTACTGAACGTTCCCCCAACAGAAAACAGTAGGTTCATGTTGGCATCTCATGTACAGGCGTGTGTGTTTTAAAGTTACTGCAGCACGGTGGGGTTGTGGTTCTTCACCTTGCACCTTCAGGGTCTGGGTTCGATTTGATCGATGTTTTCCCCGTGCTTGGTTTCCACACACAGTCCAAAGACATGCAGATTAGGGTATCTGCCGTTCCCAAATTGCCCGTTGTGTGTGAATATTGACCGGAGGTTTTGCGTAGGTTCCCCTTGTGCCACCTGGGCAGCTCTGGGGCATGACTCCACCGGACCTCTGGGGTGTGTGTGCTGTGGAGTCTGGCTGCACGACTGGCACCAGCGGCTCCTTTGGGTTAGTGGGTTTTTTGGGTGAGACCTCTGTGGATTAGTGTGTGTGTGTGTGTGTGTGTGCGTGCGTGTGTGTGTGTAATGTCTTCAAGGTTTTTGCTTGTATCATGCCTTCACCTGCAACAACCAACCATAAGTCATATACCACAAATTTGATCTCTCTCTCTCTCTCTCTCTCTCCCCCTCACACACACACACACACACACACACACACGCACACACTTACTTCTCGCACACGTATTTCCAGTAAAACACAGCAGCTTGCCAATAACTCAACATATCCTTAGTTGCTATTCAGCAGTTTTTTTTTCGTGGCTTTAAAACAGCATCTTCTGGACGGCTGTAACCTGAACTTTTTGCAATAACATTTTTGCAAGGGAGCAAAAATCTCGCACTAGCTCCACTTTTTTTTACTTCACGAAGCCTTCTGCCATAAATAACCCTGAGTAATCCTGTTTACTCAAACTGTATCTGACTTTTTATTTGCATGTGCCCTTGGCAGTATAGGAGCAGTATGGGGACAGTATGGGGACAGTATAGGGGCAGTATTGGGGCGGTATAGGGGCAGTATGGGGACAGTATAGGGGCAGTATTGGGGTAGTATAGGGGCAGTATAGGGGCGGTATAGGAGAAGTATTGGGGTAGTATAGGGACAGTATAGGGGTGGTATAGGGGCGGTATAGGGGTAGTATAGGGGCAGTGGTAACCAGCGAGTAAGAGCTCCTAATGAAGATCATAAGGTTGTGAGTTTAAAGCCCAGGCCTGCGGGGCCTGTGAGTGTGCTCCTGAGTCTCATTTCATCAAACAGCGTTACCACGTGACTGTCTATGAATGTACATTAACTAGTTATTTAATTAGTTATTTTAAATTATTATGATTTTTTTGTTTTTTGGAGGAAAATAAAAAAAAAAACATTTCATGACCCAAGTGAAGAACCACTTTGACCATATTACAGTGAGATAATCTTACACATTAACCGCTTAATCGTTTAAAAATTCTAAATTCCAGGAAATCATCTCAAGCCTACATGTTATGTTTATTTATGTGAAATATCTCTGGACGATTTGTCTTGTGACTTGAATCAGATGTGAAGGCACATAATAGCAGTTACAGAAATCTACTCACTCGGTCCAGAGGACAGACGACATCGGGGCGCACGCCGTGCTTCCTTATAAACGTTTTGCGTTCTGTAAGAAGATAAAAAAAAATTGGGATTAATAAATCAAACCACATTTTGTAAAAACGAGCCGCCTCATGGATTTTCACCTTAAAGACTGAAATTTTGCAAGAAATTTGTCTCGGCATGTGAAGCATTTTCAGAAGTTGTGAGTACGTCCAACCGTCAGTGAAAAGCCAAGTCAAGCAAGTTCATGTTTTTTTTTTTTTTCCATGTTGTGCAAAAGATTTAGTGAAGTCAAAGCACCATGAGTCCCGAGAATGTTCTCAAGGACGGTAGGAGGAAGAAAAGGGAGCCGGTTTCAGTTTTATTTTTAAAGCAGCCGGTGCCAAGAGGAATCATAAATTAAGGTTAAGTGAGGTTTAATGTCGATTTATTTCATATACTTCATTTACATGTCTGAAGCGGATTATCTGCATTTACATTATTTCTTATGGGAAAATGTGTTTCACAATACAATTTTTTGCCCTAACTTATTACATTTCTATGCCAAGGTACCGCTTTATGTTTAAAGCAACAAAAAAAAAAGGAAAAAGAAATAAGGAAAAAAATTGACCATAACCTGGTGTGTACATCCCTTTTAATAAAGATCAGAATTTCTGTACAATTGTCTTAAACATCATCTGAGTTACATCTGCACCACCGCTCCTCAGAGAGCTTACCAAGCATGTACAGGATCTCATTCACAAAAAGGACATTTGTCCATCAGAAGAGGATACAAAATAATTTACAAAACATTCTGTCCATCCAGGGCCATCGTCAACAGCTGGAGAAAATGGACACCACAGTGGCTTCAGCAGGACACGACATCCCTCCAAACTCGACAGCTGGCTTCAGAGCGACCCGGAGTCATTTAAAAAGGAGCTACATGAGGATCTTTAGAAGACTTTGGAAATCTTTCATAATCTTCACGTCCGGGCTATAGGGAGTGCATTTCTCACATCTGTCTGCCTTAAACACCCCAAACCAAGAGAGCGAATGTTGAACCATACACACCCCGAATCTGACCAGCATAAAGTTACTGGTTACTGGAGATGAAAGAGTTTTATGTAAAGTAACATTAAAATGCAAATCAATAACATTTTTCCAGTAATCCTGATTGTGTTCAATGTTATGAAGGATTTCATGTCCTTATTCTAATAAGTCTTATTAGTTAAATCTGATATCTGATATATGATATATATATATATATATATATAAACATCCAGCCATCCACATGATGCATCTCGTATGTGTTTAAATGCGCTGTATACTCTCAGCGTGATGTAAAAATGGATTCTGACACAGCAGATTTTCCGTCTAGCTGCGTCTAATCTTTCACACCAACCCGAATCCTAGTGATGCTCGAAATAGAAAGAATAGAAAGAGGAAATTCTCATTTATCTTTTGTTTCCTTTGTGCTTCTGTGATGGCAGGAGGATGAAGGACAGTTTCCTTTTTCGTCTCTCAACGATTCATTTACAGGAAAAGAGACAGATCCGTTATCTCTCTGCGCTTCTTTACGAGCGCTCCAAAGTAAATATGGCTCTCACTCAGGTCACCGCTTTCTCTGGACTTCGACTTCCCCTCCATGCTGAACGCTGAACTGGTGTCACCTCTCTGTAAAATGTAACACTTCCCTTGTGTGCTCCTTGAAGTGACTTTTCCGTAACCCTAACCCTAACTCATTCCTCCTAAACCATGACAATCTGCCTGGATCAGTGCAATAGAGATGTATTCAGCGAGGTATTGCAATTTATTTTGTGTGGCTCCACAATCGATTTTTTTTCTGTTCTTGATATTTTTCTATATGTTTGCATTTGAGGTGCTAAAATGTTGCTGTTCCTCTACAATCCTACAGGTGGCGTGCTATGAGCTATTCCCACATTGGCCTGGCGGCACGGCATCTGTGTAGTACGAGAACATTACTTGTTTAAAATTGCAACAAAAGCAATATACACACACCAATACAGAATGTGCAGAATATGAGTATTTCTTACAGAATCGCAATCCAGATTAAACCGGCACATGGGCATCGTGATATGCTATCGGGTGGACCCCGATGATTCCCATCTCCACGATGCAAAATGAAATGATTTCTTAAACATTAAATACGTCTTTCTCTTAGTTTTCTATCTCTCATATTCATACAGTATGTGCGTAAGTATTTGGAGGCCACGAGGCCATGTGTAGTATAGCGCAAGAGCTAATCAAAGTCAAATGCTACCTGGAAGAAATCGTCAATGCTGACACACACAGGACTGAATTTGTCATCACGCTTTTCCCCCGCCTCGCAATCAAGACCTTGCCGAGCATCTAATTGAATAATTTGCACTGGCTGCTCCCAATTTCCACTGATTCACCCAGAAGGCAGACACATGAACCATTAGACCATTAACCCTCCAGCAATCAAAGAGAACACAGTGTTCAGCTCGTGGATTTGGAAAACTCCCAACACTAGCATGCAGCATCGTTCCCAGTGGCATCCTGTCTGAACAAATGAAGTGTATAGAACTCATGGGGACCCTCATGGAGGGAAAGCGTTCCTTTAGCGAGTTACTCCCGATAAAGAGTTGACGAAACCGAGCGTCTTTCTTGGATTATAAACCACATACATCCTGACCCTTCCAACCCGACTTCCAAACCGGTCCTCTGCACGCCACAAAAAGCAAAGCAATCCTTAATGTTCTTGAATCCTGAACCATCCGGAGAAAGGCGTGAGTTGTTCCAGTCCCTCGTACCACCTACCCCTAACTGCTGTTTATCACAGTATTCATTCACCAGCACTGATTGCGCTCCATGGTTCGAATTAACAAGCAGACAGAGGAGGCGCAAAATCAAACAAGAACCATGTTTTCCTCAAATGTAATTATCAGTAGGGGCTGCGAGGTTCTCGGATACGCCGAGGTAGCGCTGTCGTCTTTAATCTCAAGAAAATGTCTCTGCCAAAAACAGAGGGAATTAACTGTCATGCAGAGCGTCTTCTTCTTGGAGCTCCAGGAGTTTGAGGTTTGAAGGGTAACGTGAGGAGAACTGAGAGTGTGTTAGTGTCTGCTACGGTGGGAGACTCAGGGGGTAGAGGAAGGTCCAGTGCTACCGTCCCACTGTGGACCGTTTCCTTTCCAGCAATTGATCCTGACTCCTGAACTTGTTGGTCTTCTGGGACAAGCAGCAGGAAAGAAGCTCGAGTAGATCTGCACTCTATTTTGGCCAGCTCCAGTATTCATTACCGAGTCCTGGCTACAGGAGAAGGGAATCAGCCGTAGTGCTTCTGCGCCGTTAGCTCCTAAACGCTATGTATCGCTCGTTCCGCTTTTCTGTTGTTACCTGCTCCTGCGATAACGCCATAGCGGATTGCACGTGAGGAAAGTTCAGAGAGGAACCGCCAACTGAAACTATCTCCAGGCCTGGCGTGACCTTCAGTAACGTTCAGCGCAGGAAGAACCGATGCGCCCTGACGTGTCTGGCTCCAACTGCCAACACCATAAACACCACGACATTATTTCCGTCAGACTAACCTGAAACATAAACAGCAATTTATCTTCTCCACGAGTGAGCTGAGAACATTCTTTTGTCTTGAAAAATTCCCCACCACTTTCACTCCTGTCCGCTCTACAAAGGTGTGATAAATAACCGCACGTCTTCGCGCTAGCATCAAACTGCTGGGTCTGGATCAGAACCCCTACTGACTGTCTTCTGTGCGTTTACTGGGTTACATGAATGAATGAATGAATGAATGAATAAATACGACAACGGGTCTATGTGTGTGTGTGTGTGTGTGTGTGTGTGTGTGTGTGTGTGTGTGGAGCACCTTGTTGCATCAGACACACTATGGAAATGATGTTCAGTAATTTAAGGGGGAATTCCAGCTCTTGTACGCACTGGTGTCTTAATACACACCTTTGTGCATTGTTCTTAAAGACAGTGCACACAATTCTGTTTTTTTCCTTTGTTAAAAAACTGAACACGCTTAATGGGTCGCAGGAAACATTCGCTTCCCAACTTGTATTTCACGAGGAAAGATTTTTGGACTGTAAGAAGAGTCAAGCGCCATGGGGGTTCATGAGAAAAGTTCAACAAAATCATGTGTTTATTTGTGTGTGTGTGTGTGTGTGTGTGTGTGTGTGTGTGTGTGTGTGTGTGTGTGTGTGTTTTTGTGCACGTTCTGTTCTGCTGTGGTGCAAATTTAACCTTAAACACATCGAGAAGATCGAACACAATACGTCTAAGAAAAATGCAACTGATGTTTATAATAACGATCTCACAATTAAACGGATCAGGGATACAGGTATGTACGCGCATGGACACACACACACACACACACACACACACGCAGAGAAACAAAGAGCGAGACAGACAGAGACATTAGAGGCGCGCTCCCCTCGGCCAGCGCCATTCTGCATGTATTATTAGTGTCACGGCATGCTGGGTAATTTGGCGTCATTCAGCATGCTGTCTTAAAAATGATCTGATCCAACACCACTACAACCCCACCACCACCCCCACCCCCACCCCACACACACGCCCACCATGTCATAACCGTCGGCCCAGCGTGGCACAGTTAACATGATAATTATAGTGATGATCAAATCTCCCTCATTTCCATCTCGAATGTTACGAGCTTTATAAACCTACTTGAAAAAAAACAACAAATATGCAAATACTTCTGCATTTGAGTCGTATAATTATCATGGGTGTTTCCTTAATTGAAGTGTGTAGGGTTGTGAGGTTTATTGGTTTAAGTGTTAGGAGGGGCTGCAAAATAAAACAAGATCATTGTGTATAATTTACAGCTGCACGGCGACGTCTTTAATGGAGATTCCAGCGTCTTTTACAAATACACGTAATGCAGAGGCATGAAACAGGCGGGGAAAAACTAAATGAGTGAAAAAGAACGAAGGCTCTCATGCAGTACTGTACGAGCTAGCTAGCATACTGTACACTGTAAACAACAACAACAACAACAACAACAACGACTGCTGTCGCAAATCATTCATCATTTCAAACTCAGTAAACTTTTTAACTTCACCTTCAACTTCAACTTCACAACTTTTAAAATATATTCCGAAACTTAATTTTATTGATGTACATTATTTTTAAACACATCGAGAAGATCGAACACAATACGTCTGAGAAAAATGCAACTGATGTTTATAATAACGATCTCACAATTAAACGGATCAGGGATACAGGTATGTACGCGCATGGACACACACACACACACACACACACACACACACACACACACACACACACACACACACATTTAACACACATATAACATTTGACTACTACAAGAAAATGGGAATTCTGTTGCAAAAATGTAGAACTCTCAAAATAGGCATCAATATTCTTTATTTGATTATGTTTTCTTTATTTCGTTATTGTATAGTTGGTTAAAATGAAGTAAAGATCAGTTCATCATATCGCCTACTGTATGTTGTGCTGAAAAAAAGGCTACGTCACTCTACACTGCACAATCCTGAACTTTATAGATGTTTATTAAAAAAAACTGCAAAACCAATAATATGACGAAACTGCTCCGAGCTTTAAGGGCTACAAGCGCATTTGCACTGTAGTTTTGTGTTACAGTAACTTACAGTATTACAGAGTGAGTATTGAAATGGTCTGTACACGTCTCCCTGCTGATACAGACCTGACGCACGGCCGTGTTCGGGCTTAAACACCCGTCGTTTTAATCAGTAACCCCGAGCCTCACCGCTGAGCCTCGCTCGCCGCCCCGCCCGTGTTCCCGTGTGGGTTTCGGCACAAACTCTCTGTTGTTCTTACGACAGTTTCACAAGTCAACGATTAGACTGTAATCAGGCGAGTGGCCAATGCAAAAAACCTTACATTTGAAGTGGATTCAATTTAGATCAATAAAAGTTATGTTTATGTTTTGTTTTTTTTTTGCATGGCAACAAATGTCAGCCTTCCTCTAGTTCCTCTCGAATTCCCCGTGGAAACAGCTGACCTTCATCTCCTCTATTCACAAAACCTACAACGAGTTTTGTTTCCTCTCTGATGTTTTATCACACATCATCTGTATTTACACTTTTATGGTGTTTGAACAGTTTTTCCTTTACGATTGAAAGGTTTTTAGGGCTTCATTAGTAAAATATGATATCATCACAAAATCTCGGTGCTGATTTGATTTATATTGCGATTCTGTGACTTTCACGATTTTATAAATATCCCGATGTGATTTTAGATTTTTTTTTTTCCAGATGTTGATAAGATTTTAAAACAAAGTTATCATAACTTAAAACGTTGTATACTTTATCCTTGTTCGGGAGCTTCGCACCTGAACTGAACATGAGTTATTAAATGTACTTCTAGATTTTCCAGGCTAATTCAAGGCTCGTGGAGTTTTCAGGCTGATGTACAGTAAGTGTGTGTAATGAGTAGATTTTCAAACTAATTTGCTCACAGAGTTTGGAGAAAAAGGCAGATTGCATTTAACACACATGATTTATGCTAAAGTTATGAATAAGCACTCGGGACAGAATGGGTTATACTGTATCTGAGCTCCAGAATGAGTTATATATCTATAAAAACCAGCAGTCTGTCTAATTATGAATGTAAAAAATAACTTTGTAAAAATCTATTT
The DNA here is from genome assembly GCA_030347435.1 of Clarias fuscus. NCBI lineage: Eukaryota > Metazoa > Chordata > Actinopteri > Siluriformes > Clariidae > Clarias > Clarias fuscus. The sequence goes on from CM059220.1 coordinate 26,329,368, forward strand.
TGGAGGCAGTGTGGTGAAACATGGATCGCCAAGCAAAAGAGTCGCGATTCCAAACTGAGTCATTTCCCCATCTCCATTCATTACTGAGCTTTCTCATGGTCTCGTGCTCTCAGTACGGCGATCTTAGGGGTTTTTACACACACACACACACACACACACACACACACACACACACACACGCAACGCTGATAAGACCTGCAAATAACAGATGACATCTAGGAACATCTCCAGCTGCCTTGTGCAGAAATGAATAACCCAGTAAGTCACGACAGTTTCAGCCCAGAACCAGCGAAGGTAGAAAAGAAAACCGATTGTCGTCTGCGTGTCACGTTGAATTCAAACATAAACGCTCATGAAATAAAGTCAATACTCTCAGATCCTTAACCTCAGAGTGATTGTTTAAGGCGACGTCCAGTAGGTCACGTTTTATTTTTTTCATGCTCTATTATTTATGACCTGCACTGTACACTTCATACTGTTGATAGTTCTGGCGTGAGTTTTAGAAAACGTGCGCCAATTAGTGGGTGTTTTAAAACGGGGTACCAGGCCCTGGGGAAGGGCAGTTGTCATGGGCACTAGTGTGTGAAAATGAGCCATGTCTCTTATGCTCTCATTCCTCGATCTGTTCCCTCTCTCCATCACCACTACAATTAGACTTAAAGGCTCAGTCTCTGGTGCCAAAGCGCTCTCTGTTTTATTCCCTCGGAGAAACGCTGAACTGTGCAGAGAGTGTGTGTGGGTTTTTATTTTAATGAACTCTTAGAAACGGAAAGAAAATTTATATGTGGTTCTTTTCATTGTTTGTTTTTCATGCCCTTGGAGTCCCGACCCTCCACCCATCTCAAACTGTTCATTTGGTCTTACGTTACATAACGATGATGATGATGATGATGATGATGCAGCAGTATCCCAATTAGGAGGTGTTGTTTCTCTAAAGGGTGATTAAAAAAGGGAGGGTTCTTATTTTTTCTCTGAGCCAAGTTTCTGACTTCTTTTTTTTTTTTTTTTTTTTGAGCTTTTGGAGATACAGAGACACGTCTGGTAGAATGGTGGTATTGCAAGAAACTCGCCAAGTAATGTCTTATCCGCTAAGGATGTATTTAATGAAAGAGACTTCAACGCAGTTAAGTGAAGTCTTTCTTTAAAGGTGCGTCTGCCAAACGGCGTAAAACGTAATTATACAAAATGAGTTTCAACCGAGTAATCTGATTCGTCGAGAGGCTTTCCACAAGTGGTGATAATGGACTGTAGCAGCACTGGAATGTTTAACTATATGTATCACTCCGCGCCACAGGTGCTCTAATAACCGTCACTTACACTAACTGTCGGTCGCAGCAGGGTGAAAGGAGGTCAGGACTGAGCAGAGAGCAGCTGCCTCCAGAAACCCACATGCACAAGCAGACACAGAGGCACTTTCAGCAAGAAAACTCATCTGACAGTCTTATGTCATCTTCAAAAACACGCCGTCTGCTTAATAATGCTTCTAAGTCGTTAGAAATGGCCTCTGAATTGCATCTGTATACTTTTATTTACACCGACGTTGATCTAGGAAGCTAACTGGCTCAAGTAATGAAAATGAAATCCAATCCGGGATAAGCAGCACAGAGAATGAATGAATGAGTATCAGACACTGCAGTGTGGAGATGAGACTGAGCAGCAGACATGCGGAGAAAACCAGCTCGACTCATGACGAGTACCAAAGCATTAATCGATCAATCAGTCACTCTTCTCTATTCACAAAACCTACAACTTGTTCTTTTCCTGTTAAATCGTGTATCACGCGTCTGTGTTTGGACTTTAGTGGAGGTTTCTCAGGCCTCATTATGACACTCACCAATCGTCCTCTGATATCATATTATAACCATGTGATTTGATTTAGATTGCGATTCTCTGACTATCACAATTTTACAAATATCCAGATTTTATATCTTTTTTTTTTTTCAGATTTTGTTACCATTTTAAGACACTGAACCTTTAAAAAAGTTATCATACCTCAAAAATGTTATACCTTGATTCACAACTGAACTGAACGTGAGTAATTAAACGTGAGTCTGTTTCCTCTTTGTTTTCTCACTTAAAAACCAAGCGCAGCATTTGAACAATACAAGCTAACTTCAGATACATGTGCGTCCGCGGGGCTTCTGACGCGCGCAAAATCAAGGCTTAGCTGGTAGTGTTTTGAGGCTGCTGTAAGCGAGTGGATTTTGAAATGAATTCGCACTCACAGAGTTCAGGGAAAAAGACAGTTGGAGACTTTTACCGCGCAGGATTTCTAATAATGTAACGGCATAAAAAAGTTTATTTCTGTCAAGCTCGTGCCGCAGATTTTTTTTTAAATACATATATGTTTATTGTGAAGGTGGTACAAAACTTTGATATTTATAAAATCATGATACGAACAGAATCGCAGTACAAATCGAATCTGCACCTGTGTATCGTGATTGTATAATATCGGGTGGTGATCCCCATCCCTACTGAACTGCATGTGTTTATATGTTAAATAGACAGATAGTAGTATTATTATTATTATTATTATTATTATTATTATTATATTTCAGATATTTTCCCAGGCAGTAGTCTGATCTTGCACCACCTGGAACTTTGAAATAAATCTGAAAATTCATGAATTACCCGTTATAATTAGGATTCTTAGCCTCAGAGTAGATGTGAACCCACACATCCTACTATTAACTTATTCTACTAAAGATTTTATTTGGTTTATTGGATTTGGTTGCTTTGCTATTTATTGCTAATGTACAATTTCCGAGAAGACGAATATAATCTGAATTGACGCAGCATTGACTGTTTAAGTAGCCATGCTCCACAAACACATTTCAGTGTAATATGGATGGACTTAATGACTTTGTATTAGGTGTCATATGAGCCACTGTTTCCATGACGCAGCTTAAATCCGGAGCGATGAGAGAAAGCAGCTGCGGTGATTTGCTCTGGGTGTTTGGGATGCGAGGCTTGGAGAGTCAAAAGGAAAATACAGACTAGAAAGGAATCATATGTCTGCTTGACACAACAGCGGGCCATACAACAGGTGTTAATAATAATATTATAATAATAATAATAATAATAATTATAATAAAAAAAAACTTGAAATAATCGTGACATTGGATTAACAGGTTTAGGGGAAGAAACTTGAGTGGATATTTAAAGTAGATCTCCGTGTCTCCGGGCCGGGTGACAGCATTACATTATAGAGCCCGTGCGTTTCTACAGTTTCAGCTGTTTACGTTGTGTGTAAAAGCTTTGATTCACTACAACAGTTCATTACGATTATTATTCCTCTGCATCGGCCCTGGTGGTCTTAAGCTGACAGGAACAGCCACGGCTGACTCGCGCTCCTGTCTGAATTTTAATCCTATTAAAGCTGGAGCAGCCATTACGGAGATTTAATACCGACCTTCTCCTTTCATGGCTGCTGAAGAATGAAGAGGGTAATGAGGGAAAAAAAGAAAAGAAAGAAAGAAATCCTTGGCCGCATTCGGATGTCTGATATTCAGGGAACTGAAACGGATCCGAGAAAGAACACAATGCGGCTATAAATGTGTCAGCAAAATCACTACGTATCAAATGAGCGCACTGTACAAGCTAAAGAGAACAGAATGTAGAAACACACACACACACACACACACACACAATCAACGTAATCCACTGAGAGAGGAATTTCAGGAATTGTCTCTCATTACCGTGTGATAAAATGAGAAATAAATGTTGAAAATGCCGTGAGCGCCACGGAACCGTGAACATTTTGTACAAAACTTCTCGCTGAACTGTTTTCTGTGAAACCTCGCGTACACTGTTGTGGTTACTGAGCGCTGACGTGCCCTGTGTGTGGATTCAGTAAAGCGTCTGAGGTGCAGATGATTTCTGTAAACAGGGAAATGAACAGAGGAACGTGAACACACTGTCGCTCAGTGCTCCAGACTTCAGGAATGTTTAGCACAAGCGCAGCGTTACGGGACGCAGGAGAAGCAGCAGGAGTCGCTTCGCGTCACGATCGTCGGGCCGCTGTGGTTTAACTCCCTTTCACGGATTATTGATGTGGATGTGAATGAGAGGAACAGTGACGTTACAGGCTGTCTGTGAGATTTCTCTGCACGACAGAACAGGATGTAAGAGCAGCGCTGCATCATTTCATAAAAAAGATTCAATCAGATTGAGATTATTCTGGCACAGACTGTCAACTGCGATATGAAAGTATTAAACGTGTGCATTTTGTATTTATCCTGGCCAACACCGAATAACGACACACATGATCTCAACAAGTGTGCCAATGTTAAAATGAAAGTATTGAAGTATATTTTCACTTAATTTCCTTTATTTGTATTATTCATTCATGCCTTTTTTTTTTTATTTATAATATATGCTTTATACAGGTGCTATTTATCCTGTGTATTGCACTAGTAACTTTTGGTCTGTTCTCACGTTACCCTACTGACTGTATGTAAGAGATAGAGTGTGTGTACTCATGACTACAGACCTGTCTCTGTGTCACTGTCTCCACTGCTGCTGGATTATCTGGAATTTCCTTCGGGATTAATAAAGTATCGATCTATCTAACTGAAAAATGAATGATTTATAATATAAAATGATTGACAAACCCCACATAAATGTCCGACTATGTGTATATTATCCGTAATAAACTGCAGCCTTGTGCGATTGAATAATTGCGCGGGTCTGTAATCATGATTTTTTATTTTCATGAGATTACCTGTTCGGCTCTCTGTATCACTGAGGCGAAGTGCCGAGCTTAAAGTGGCTATTGAGCAGCCAGTGTGTTCTCATAGTGTGTGTGCATACTGTACGTACCTGCTTGTTGTTTTCACCGCTACTACAATTCTACACGAAACCATTTCATTTACAGATTACAGTGTGTTGGCTCCGGGGCGCTCCTGCTCTGTTCCCTCTCTGTTCACTTCCGTTGAATTTAATGTGTCTGTATAGAGTGCTTTTAACAACGCTCTGTCAGCGTTAAAGCAGCTTTAGACAATCAAAAGGAAATTATGGAAATGAGTATGAAAAGTACAGGAAGATGAGATTGTGCCTGATGATCGAGCCGAGGCTTTACAGTTTAGGAGGAAAAGGGGAATGTGTGACATGACACACACACACACACACACACACACACACACACACACACATGCTACATGGCAGGAAACAGTTTTAGACTTTCTCTTAAACAGGACATGATTCAGGAGTAAATAAAAATACTCTTAAAGTAAATATAATCTACAATATAGCAAGCTAAACGTCACATCCGCGTTTATGAAATACTCAGCATGGACTAGAACTTATGAATCTGTGTTAATAACAGGATCTGTACACTTATGTACACGTCATCACATTTACACACGGTTTAGTGGCACACTGCACTGCCGAGCCTCCGTGCCTATTGATTGATTGATTGATTGATTTATTTATTGTTTAAGTTAAAAGTGGACATTTGACATTTCTGTCAACAAGTTTAATAGAAGAGACATACTGTTGCTATTATCGTTTATTATTAATATATAACATGTAATTTGTGATGAATTTATTTTAATTTATTTTTATCTACAGCAGCCAGTCACTGTTCAGATACTGAAAAACATCATCATCAGAAGCAACGATCGAACTGAACTGCAGGACAGAGTTTATAATAGACTATCATAATATAATAATTACAGTCCACGAACATTAATCAGCAGAATACACACACACACACACACACACACACACACACACACACACAGAAAGCTGGTTGACATCAAACATATCACACACACACTCTCACACACACACTCTCACACACACACACAGTCACACACACTCTCACACACACTCTCACACACACACTCACACACTCACACACACAGTCACACACACACTCTCACACACACTCTCACACACACACTCACACACACTCACACACACACTCACACACACTCACACACACTCACACACACACACACACACACACTCTCTCTCACACACACATACACACACACATACACACACACACACACACACACACACACACACGATAAACATGAACTAGCAGCTTCACGACATAAGGTTCACTGTTCATGGTTTGGACTTGAGTTTGGACTTTATTGGACGTCGTTTTGTTGACCTCGTCTCTCTCTGGTTTTCTCAGGTTTATGTCCTGCTTTTAATATGAAAAACTTTTTACCAAATATTTTGGTTAGTAAGTATTTTTTAATATTAATGTGTCCCTTTTTGTGAAGAGTCTCTCCAAAATCATCCGGTAAGGAGCTTTAAGATAATCTGTGACTACAGACACTGAGACAGATGAGGAAATACACAGCTGTTACTGTAAAATGAGACAGGACGCGGGTTAAGACGGAACCGGACGCTTATGGATTAAAGATTTAGGCAGCAAAAATATAATAATAATAATAATAATAATAATAATAATAATCAGACTGACTGAGAGAACAGAACAGAACATGTCTCCCGGTTCTGTTCCCCATCGCACTCCTTTTCTTGGAAAGAACACTCCTGCCACCTTGTGGCCACAACAGTTCTGCTTTTACACCATCACACACGTCCTATTTCATCGCAGCTTATCGCGGGTCTACAGAGTACTGCAGCACACAGCCTATGAGCAAGTCCTGTACGGTACTGGGAAAGCTCTTACACTGTCTCAGTGCAGCGGTCACACAGCATCCTGAACTCCGCAGTCTGTCTCCGCATGGACCGTGTCTCACTGATACCCTCTGAACGAGAGGAACACCTTATCATTTAAACACAAGTTACATCATACAGATGTCATAGCCTACGATAGGTGAAAAAAAAATAAACGCTAAATAAAAATGCTTGAAATAAAATAAACATTATTCATATCATCCTGACATTAAACACTGCAGCACAAAGAGCAAAACTACCAGGCAGCCGGATTTATTTCTAATTCATTCCTAACGATTCAACACAATCTATATGAGATTTTAACATCTACTAGCGTAAGTACGCGTCGTCGTTCAGTGACTTCGGTGCTCTTATTCCTGTATAGATATAAATGTGAGGGCATGTCAAACGCTCTCCGTGAGCCTGAGTTATGTGTTAAAATGCTCCCTGGCACAGATCACCCAGCTGAAATAACAGCGCTGAAGTGAGGTTTAATGTGCTGGAGACATTTATAGACAAAACTTCATCTTTATCCGATCGACTTTTTCGATTTCTCATCATGATTCGCTCTCGGATTCCCGAACAGGGAGTGTATTTGTCTGACGACGAAAGAAGTACAACAAGGTGTAGACAAGATACTCAACCTTACAGAATGTGATTTCTGTGTATTAATAAGTTAGACAGAGAGTTCTGCTGTACAGACAGACAGACAGACAGACAGACAGACAGACAGACAGACAGACATGTACGTGGGCTGAAATAATAATAATATCACTGATTACATTAAAGATCAGCAGATTATTTTAACCTTGTAACTATTTCTACAAACTCTTTTGGGCACCTCAAATCCTAATAAAGATTTTAAATCCTGTAAGCCGTTGACTAAACTAAATATATTCATTTTGAATAAATCATGGAATGAAGTAAGAGTACTAACAAGTCTGCTTAGCATGTGCTTGACATTCCTCAGGATGACACACCTCACTGCGCCTCAGAGCCGCCAAACATTACAATCAAAATCCCGACTCGGAAGATTTTAGGATCTGCTCGCTGTAATGTTTCCCCTCCCTGTTTCCCCTCGATGTAATACTCCACTTACTACAACATGAACCGATACTGCATCCAGATGTTCCTGTGGAGTTTAGGATTTTACTCCAGACCAACGCCAGGCTCACTTCTATTTATTGATGGAACACGTCTGCCATCTTGTGTGCACATGGTTAATTGCTGTTACACGTTTATCTTGCATGTATTTCTAAGAGAAAGTCTATAACTATGGAATAAAATCACTGTCAAAAATAATCGTGCATAAAAATGTAAAAAAAAAAAAAAGATTTGTGTGTAACTCAATTACAAAGAATTACACACAAATCTTTTTTTTTTTATGCACGATTATTTTTGACAGTGATTTTATTCTATAGGAAAACGAGAGGAAATTTCAGTCCTGAACTACTGAGCAACTTGTAAAGTTATCCACGTCCCTAAAGAGCTCCCGCCTCGAGCCATCTCTCATTACATTTACAGAATGCTGCACTTAATGACCATCAAAGCATCAACATACTGCTGTCCTGACACACAATGATGCAACGATTTGAAACGTCTGGACTTTTACTTGAGCATTTTTATTAGTGGATATTTTCACTTGTACTCCACTACATCCCACAAAAACATGTGTACTTTGTGCTCCACTACATTTCTACATACTGTATGTCCGAGTTAGATAGTCACAGTGGTGTGTAGCATTTGAAGCAGCAATATCGCCACCTGGTGACTATTCTGTATAATTGCATTCCGTAATCATGCGTCCGGTGTTTCAAATCAGAAATGGAGGCGGGTGTAGAGAGTGACTAAACTAGAGAGAGAGGGGGGGGGGGGGGGGGGGGAGGGAGAGACTTTTACAATGACTTATAGACTACTGTGAGCTAATACAAGCTCAGTATATTCGATACTTAAGTAAATTTGAAGGAAAATACTTTTCTACTACTAATCAAGTAGAACTGTAAATAAATGAGTTCTACTTTTGATTAAGTAATATTTTATCTAGGGTTTCTCCACTTGTAATCAAGTAAAGTATTTGTGTACTTCCCCCTCACTGCCCCTAAGCCTGTTACTGAATATTGTAATACTTTCAATCCATTTGTCACATCTTACTCTCATTGTACACTGAGACAAGGAGAATCTTGAAATCCGAAGGAGATTGAAGAAACAGACACCATGGAGGCAAATAAACAGAATTATAATGACAAATAGTGACATTCCTAGTGAACAAATATTCAGGATGATACAAACAGAAATCAACAAAAGTTTCATTATATTCGTATATATATAATCGATTTATGCTATGTTAGATGTTAGATCCTCATCCTCCTACTACTACTACTAATAATAATCCTCATCATCTCTAGCGTGTACCCCACCTCGTGCCCTAAGTCTCCTGCGACAGGCTGCAGGCCCCTGAATACAGTATAACCTGGTATAGAGAGAATAATAATAATAATAATAATAATAAAAATAATAATAATATCTGTAGGCAGCGTTATAGAGAGTTAAGCATAACAGCAACACCAACTGATCTAATAATACAAGCGTTAGTACACTACACACTCCAACGGTTTTAAATTTCACATAAATATGACTTAGAATTGCTCAAATACAGTCATACAGGCTCTTTGGCGACTTCACCATCACACCTGTTATGCCATGGACCAACAGGTGAACATGTGGGAGAGACAGAGGGGGCGTGAGCAGGAGGTGTAATGTGTGACTTTGTTTCAACAATCCTGTTTTTAAAATGTCTCACAGGTTGCTGGGGCATGTCGTGACAGTAGTGCTGTGGGATTTACACCAGTGTTTATGGCACTAAATAAAATTCTTGGTCTGTGACAGGTGGTACGTCGTTTTTGATCAAATCAGAAAAATGTTTCGTTCTAGCAGCTTTAACACTTTTCTGATGCTGAGATAAGCTCTCTCGAAAATTGTCAAAGGACACCTGGAGCTTATCTTTTTCCATTGTCTATTCGGCTCTCCTGCCTTTTTGTCTGATGGACCTCGTTTAACCAAGACTCGGATTTTGGTTTAGATCTCTTTGCATTAAGAGGAGAAACGGGAAAAGATCTAATCGAATGAAATCAACTGTCTACGTGTGATTCACAGCTTCATACTTTTCCATTGTTATAGTCTCCTGTGCTTACATACAGACCACGTGTTAGATATGTAACATATGATGGCTGCCATAAGCAGTGCCAGGCACAAGTGTAGTCACCCATCAATTCAGCAACCCACAGGAGCACGATGAGCATGATGAGCAGGTGCTCCCACGGCATGACACCTCACCAGTCACACCAGTCACACCAGTCACACTGAAATGCTCTGACTGGAGCAACAATCACACGCAGTTCTTTTATTCTTTAAGATCAAAAGCAGCTAGAAACCATGCACCTGACCACCAGATGGCAGCAGAGACCCAAACACAGAATCCCCTACAGGCCATGTCTATGAACAGCTGCAACAACATCTGTCATTCCTCACTAACAAGCATTTAATGTACATGTTAGTAAACACAGGCTCTGTCACAGCACATCTGATAAATGACGTTCATAGAATCACACAAGAACATACAGACTGTGTCAAAGCACAACACTATACTGCTTTACTTATATATACTCATATATATATATATATATATATATATATATATATATATACTCATATATATATATATATATATATATATATATATATATATACTCATATATGTATATGAGATTTGTAGTGGTTTCAGGATAATACAGTTCTGATACAGTGTTGGCTGCTTTACTATTATTAGTTTAATAGTGCTGGGAATCACCAGGGATCAGCCGATACTGTATCATCACGATACCTGCGTGACGGTTGTGATTTTGTAGTGATTTTGTAGTTTCTATGTAATTTTGGGGGGATTTTCTTACAATTCTAAACAAACTTTCAAAATGATTTGTTCCTACTACACAGGACAGGGGACAGGGGTAGCTCGGTGGTTAATCAGGATGTTTTCGGTTCGAGTCCTCAACGCTGGCAGGCTGGTGCTGTAGGACTTTACCCCCAAGTGCTCAGATACAGTTGAGTGCCAAGCAGACAACCCGACCCTGTAAGTGCGTGCTACAGAAACAAGGGCTATATCTCCATATGGATATACTGTATATGATGTGCAGGGTGGCCCGGGGATGGACCCCATCCCCTATTACATGGGATGCTGTGCTGCCTGCCAACATGTGAATAGTTAAAAGCACTGATTCTGAAGTCGTGAATCTGAAAAAAAAAAAAAGAAAAGCTGATACATACAGTAACTGGATCAATTTTAGCTTTATTTGTATTATTAATTTGTTTTCATTGGACTAGAGACATATAAGCCCCACCCCAACAACCCAGAACAATAAGCATCGTACGACCAAGTCACTGTGTGTGTGTCCTGAGTGTGTGAGGTGCATGTGTATAGACAGACTACTAACACCTCGCTTATCCCACTGCAATGCCTAAAGCACTCCACAGTCTGCAGGACATATGAAAAAAAAAATAAAAAAAACATTCTGGCTTTAGATGATGCCAATTAATCAGTAAATGTCTTTCTGGTCCTTTAACGAGAAAGACAAACAGTGGTGTCTCAGGACCCTGACATTGCCAAGTTACTTCATGTCTGCACCTGTCTCAGACATGACAGCTGTTATGATAGCAGATAAAATCTTAAGGGTAGTGGTACAGTAATGACAGGAGTTGTCTATTGCTGTATTTAGACAGGATTCACCAGACTGCTAATGAATTCATGCTCAATTAGATATTCAGATTTACAGAATTACAGAAGAAATGGACTGGACTGAAAACACTGGACTGAATCAGATGATAACAGATAACAGGACTTGTGTGTGTGTGTGTGTGTGTGTGTGTGTGTGTGTGTGTGTGTGTGTGTGTGTGTGTGTGTGTGTGTGTGTGTGTTCTGTTTAACACATCTTTGTGACGTCTCCCCATACTCATGAGCATTAATTAACAAGTGATTTACACTCTAACAAGTTACAGAGGCACCAGTACTACAGACACGAGGGATTCATTTCAATAAGATGTGAGATACTGAAATCCAGTGCCATTACTTTTCAGCAAGATTCTTAAATGATCAAGTTTAAACATCGGTGTAGCTGTGCAGAAACACACTCACTCAATCTAAAGTATCTGAAAGACTAGTACTAGGCATTGGTCTCGTGCAGCCCTACATCGCCCTCTATTGGTAGAATTGAAATGGCTGGCTGTGTATAGTCCCTGAAGTTTGGTGAATGTCAGACTTGATTTTGAATGTTAAACAAACAAGCAGACAAAAAAAGAAAAAAAGAAAAGAAAAGGGTGAGTGTATGTGTGGGTGCATATAAAATATATCCAGAAAAGGATGTTGCATTACAATATGTACTGTGTCTATGACTATTGCAATAAAACAACTGAAGGTGCCAGTAGATTCTCTAAAATGGTAAATGACTGTGCCTGCACTTTCAGTTTGGTGAAACAGTCAAGATTATATCAGACTCATAGCATTCCTATTCAGTGCAGACCAGTAACGTCCATCACATTTTTGTAAGTCGCTCGGGATAAGAGCGTCTGCACGATGCCTAAATGTCAATAAATGTAATGGGCCCTGTAATGGGCGGACTGGTCAGAGATCAGGTGTGTCATCAGGTGTGGAGACGAGAAGTTCCTCACACTGACCAGATACAGTATGGACCATAAGTGAACAGGTTCTTTGAACTGGATAAGTTGTGATAAAGTTATGCGTGGAACCCTTTCTGATATTTCTCTGAACTCTGCCATAAGAACCAACAAAGTACAGTAATACACAGGTGCCAACCCCCCCCCCCCCCCCCCCAATCCCCCAGGTCCTAAAGACGAGGTGTCACCACCACCAGCACCACCTCTTACACACACCTGATTCAGCTCATCAGCTCATCCTGAGATGGAGTAGCTTTGTAGAAGTGCTGAACAGGGGGCCTTTGAAGTGAAACAACTTTTTTCAAACTTTTTGCTTTTGTTAATCACGTGATTAATAAGACCTGCTCGTACCTGCTCAGGACAAACTGCTCCCCGCTTCAGTGTGAAGCTGCTCCCTGGTGTCAGAGCTGTGTGTGAGCTGTGTGTTTCCCTGCGCTGAGCACACACACACACACACACACACACTCCTGCAGGACAGCTCGGTGCTCTCCTCTCTGTAATGTTCAGCTCTTCCCTCCGCGCAGTGGAAACACCAACTGAAGCTGAAACTCAGTAATAAATCCGTTCTCCCGTTTCTCTCCGCAGGACACACACACACACACACACACACATATACATACACACTTCAGCCAGCTGTGATCCAGCTGCAGCACCGCGCGCTCCCGAACTCACCCGAAGCCCCGCCCACCGACCCCGAG
>CM059220.1:26342928-26347928 GCA_030347435.1 Clarias fuscus
CCCCTTTGGGCCCATTTCCCCCAGGTCCTAAAGACGAAGGTGTCACCACAAGTCGCAGCACCACTTTTACTCTTACACACACCTGATTCAGCTCATCAGCTCATCCTGAGATGGAGTAGCTTTGTAGAAGTGCTGAACAGGGGGGCCTTTGAAGTGAAACAACTTTTTTCAAACTTTTTGCTTTTGTTAATCACGTGATTAATAAGACCTGCTCGTACCTGCTCAGGACAAACTGCTCCCCGCTTCAGTGTGAAGCTGCTCCCTGGTGTCAGAGCTGTGTGTGAGCTGTGTGTTTCCCTGCGGCTGAGCACACACACACACACACACACACACTCCTGCAGGACAGCTCGGTGCTCTCCTCTCTGTAATGTTCAGCTCTTCCCTCCGCGCAGTGGAAACACCAACTGAAGCTGAAACTCAGTAATAAATCCGTTCTCCCGTTTCTCTCCGCAGGACACACACACACACACACACACACACACATATACATACACACTTCAGCCAGCTGTGATCCAGCTGCAGCACCGCGGCGCTCCCGAACTCACCCGAAGCCCCGCCCACCGACCCGAGCGCAGCCAATAGCAGAGCGCAGGAGAAACCTCATCATAAAGGGAGACACACAGTGGGGGGGCCAAAAGTTTTGAGAATGGGCCTCCGAGGGGCGCAGTGGTTAAAGCGCTCGCCCTATCATCCGGAGATCGCTAGTTCGAATCCCGGGTGGTGCTGAAACCTCTCGCAGCCGGAGGTCTAGAGAGAGCTGATTGGCCGAGCTCTCTCAGAGGGGAGGGATGAGAGGTACTTAATCACGGCGCTACAGCCAATCAGGGGCGTCGCGCAACGGAGGGAGTGTGTTACGCCGCCCCCAACGGTGCGCGAGCGAGCAGTTCGAAAAGATGCGGTCGGCTGGCGTCACGTGGTTCGGAGAAACACGTGATAGTCTTCGGCCCTCCCGGCTGAGTGGTAGTAGTAGCCTTAATGTGGGAGCCCCCTAGTGACGGGGAGGAATTGGACACGACTAAATTAGGGAGAAAATCGGGGAAATATCCAATTTATCTCCTATTTAGCTATTAGCATCCTGCTAATTCCCGGGACCATTCATGTGTGTGTGGTTGCAGTTTGGTAATGAACATTGCCTTTTCCAGCATGATGGAGCGCCTCCTCACCATAAGGCAAAAGTGATAACTAAGTGGCTCGGTGAACAAAAGATTTTTGGGTCTATGGTCAGGAAACTCCCCGAACCTTAATCCCATTGAGAGCTCGTGACTAATTCTCATGAGGCAGGTGGACAAACAAAAACCAACACAAATTCTGACAAATTTTTATTTCACTGCTTTTTGTTCATTTGAGGTCTAGCATTTAGTCTCTGTCCGTTCAGGACAATCACATGATATCATGAGAAACACTTGTTTCCTGTTATGTATGTCAGTGTGCCACTGTGACATCCTTATTATTTAGTATAAATAAATCTTATCTCATCTCACTCGGCCAGCTGCTGTCACCTCCTGGAGAGCTAGAGTTACGCAGTGGTGTCACAGTGTAGGCATAATAATCTGTCCTTTAAAACATTCATTGTAATAGTGGGCGTCTGTTGCAGTGTGTTTGGTAGACGTATACATTGCAAATTCAGTTAAAGGGTGTTGCAATTAAAATGTTAAATTTACAAGAATTCGCCCCCAAAATACGATTATTCTGCGGTCTCTGCACAATTATTTAGGTTTGACTATCTGCCAACTCTGTGTAAACATTGGTTTTCAACTGCTAGCTTAGCTTGTTAGCTTACATTCTGTGGGTTCCAAAATATCCATGTTGTGGTTGCTACCTCACTAGCAGCTCCACCCAGTTCATGCTGTTAAAGCCGTCATTATTCTGAGAACGGCTTGCTTTAATGTTAAAGGGTTAGAGATACAGACCTCATCATCCATGCAAAGGCACTTTTAAGTCAAACGGAAAGCTGTGTAGCTATTAGCAAAGTCTGGTATTATAAACTAAAGAACAGACAAATTTCTCATTTACAAAAATCTAAACCTTTGATATCTCCAGCGCTCCTGACAGTAGGAACTGTGTGACCTTGGAACAAGGAACAGTGAAGGTAACAGCAGCAGCTGCAGCAATGTAGAGAAGAGTATAAGGGTGTGGTTCTGTGTGCTTATCATCTATCAAACGTCTTGCATGCCAAGGATTAACAAATCAGGGTCACGCAGTATACACATTCAAATGTTGCTCACATTCTCAATAAGATGATTAAATTATGACCCATGGTGCATTATATAGTAAACACTTCAAAGTAACAAACTGCGCTCCACTGTTTCCCTGTGATCATGGACACCGCTGGCATTATAGCGACGGAGCGGTGTCTGTGTTCCTTTGTTTTGTTACTGAAAATTATAGAGGAACTGTTTGCACTTTTTGAAAAGACATATTTCTTAGTTTTCTTTGTAAACTATTATACTGTAGATGCTTTGTTAGGATCCTCCCTGACCTTCAGAAACTGTAGAGGACAGTGCTGTGCGATGCTTTTCAGATTCATAAGGGTCTATAAGCTTGTGTACCGGAAGAGGAGCATCAAACTCACATACATTACTCCTCCACATCATTGTCCAGCACGTCCCACCTCCATTGTACTTAATCGTGACCTGATAGAACATCAGAACTTTCCCAAAGTGATGTTTGGGTTCAGTAATTTAAAGACAGAGCAGCAGCATCGTTAGGACTGCAGTGTTCAACATCCTGGAGTGGAAAAAACTGCCTTGTTACAGACTAGTGTATCTAATTATAGCTCACTAATAATGTTTCTTAAGAAGTTATTTCTAAATGACAAAGGTGAATCAGGAAGAAATGTGAATGGTCTGGTTTGGAGAGTGGAGAAGTTTCAAGACTAAAAGAAAAGTGTGACTGCAGAATAGGCTTCCTCCTCTTTTTCCTTTTTCTGCAAACTGATTTGATTGAATACTGTACATAATGTGCTTTAACTTGACATCCTCTGATTAGAAAAAAAAAATGAAACAAGGGTAAAATAAATTGTAGAAGAATTGTAATTTGTGAATTTGTAAACAGAAACCCCAAATCACTCACTCTCACACTCACTCATCATCTATACCGCGTAATCCTGTATTCAGGGTCATGGAGAAACCCAAAATGCCAAACAAAAATATTCAAATCTCTTTAAACACTTATAAATATAAACACTTCAAACCAACATTTGGGGGCATCGTGGCAGTGTTATATATATAAAATTGAATAAATAAAATTGAAGCAGTTGAGAAAAAACTTATGACACACATTGATGACATACAGGGCAGCGAAAGGCACAGCACAGGTGTGTGTAAAGTGTGTGCCTCATAGAAATACAGGATGGAGTGTCAGTGAGAGACATGATTAAAATGGGAAAGTAAATTTTTAAAATATTATTCTGTATTTAGACTTTTTAAATAAATAAATATACTTTTAATGTTATTTGAAAATCAAGATACCATGAACTGAAAAAAGGATATACCGTAGCAAAAATGATCAGTTTGGGAAGACTGTGGCAAATTTTATGCTAAATCAAGCAGGATGTACATAATGTTGTATAAAATGCTTTCCATTCATAGGTAAAATGTTTGTTTGTTTTTTTATATGTACAGTAATGTATATTTTCTGACAAACGCTATGGGCATGGAGGAATGAGAAAGAAAAAGACGCAGACTCTACATAGCTCCTCAAGGCACAGAGTTATTACTGCATTTCATCTTCACTGATCCAACTTTATTTTGTTATGATAAATTCTGTGATCACTGCAGGGCAAACAGTCCTGTAACTGAATATCAGTCATTTTAAACTAAAGATAATCAACAGGGGGGGTGAAGAAAGTGTAACCGTTTTGTGACCTTCACTGGTTAATGGCGTTGGAGTTGTTTGGATGCCACAAGGGTTAGAAAGTCTCCAATATTATTTCTCTGAGAAATAATAAGCAGGAACCTTAGCTGCTGGTGAGAGGGATTTGTAGCCCTATTATGTGTCCATTGTCTGGTGTATGGTATAGAGGACCTGCATTCTGTCCTGGTTGGAATAATCCAACTTGTGCCCTGGCCTTGCCTGTACAGGAAAAGTAATATAGAGAATGAGTGTGTGAGTGAGTGACTGAGTGAGTGAGTGAGTGAGTGAGTGAGCGTGTGAGTGAGTGAATGAGTGTGTGAGTGAGTGAGTGAGTGAGTGAGTGTGTGAGTGAGTGTGAGAGTGAAAGAGTGAGTGAGTGAATGAGTGAGAGTGAGTGAGTCTGTGAGTGAGTGAGTGAGTGAGTGAGTTTGTGTGTGTGTGAGTGTGTGTGTGAGTGAGTGAGTGAGTGAGTGAATGACTGAGTGAGTGAGTGAGTGAATGACTGAGTGAGTGTTTGAGTGAGTGAGTGAATGACTGAGTGAGTGAGTGTTTGAGTGAGTGAGTGAATGACTGAGTGAGTGAGTGAGTGTGTGAGTGAAAGAGTGAGTGAATGAGTGAGAGTGAGTGAGTCTGTGAGTGAGTGAGTGAGTGTGTGAGTGAATGAGTGAGTGATTGAATGAGTGAGTGAGTGAGTGATTGTGTGAGTGAGTGAGTGTGTGAGTGTGTGAGTTACTGAGTGAGTGAGTGTGTGAGTGTGTGAGTTACTGAGTGAGTGTGTGAGTGCGTGTGTGAGTGAATGACTGAGTGAGTGAGTGTGTGAGTGAGTGAGTGAATGACTGAGTGAGTGAGTGTGTGAGTGAGTGAGTGAGTGAATGACTGAGTGAGTGTTTGAGTGAGTGAGTGAATGAGTGAGTGAGTGAATGACTGAGTGAGTGAGTGAGTGTGTGAGTGAATGACTGAGTGAGTGAGTGAGTGAGTGAGTGAATGACTGAGTGAGTGAGTGAGTGAATGACTGAGTGAGTGAGTGAGTGTGTGAGTGAATGACTGAGTGAGTGAGTGAATGACTGAGTGAGTGTGTGAGTGAGTGAGTGAATGACTGACTGAGTGAGTGTGTGAGTGTTTGAGTGAGTGAGTGAATGACTGAG
>CM059220.1:26355428-26360428 GCA_030347435.1 Clarias fuscus
GACAGTGTCCAAATTTTGAAACTAGACAGCTGGGTCATGGGGGGGGGGGGGGGGGGGGGGGGGGCGGGGGACCTACTCAGAAACAAAGTTGGCTAATTTGACCCCCACTTCTTAGTGAGACTGATCAGTAAAAAGGCTTCTGTTTGCTAGGGAGCATAAAGATTGGATGCGATGGAAAAAGGTCATGTGGTCTGATAAGTCCAGATTGTCCCTATTCCACAGTGATGGTAAGGTCCCATCATGCATAGTGTCCACTGTACAAGCCTCTGGAGACAGTGTTATGATCTGGGGTTACTTCAGGTTGACCAGATTGTCACGTCTATTGTCATGTCTATGAGTTTTTCTTTATTTGCGACCACAAAGTCTTTACCTTAACCCCTCTGAAAATCTATGTGATGAGCTGAAGAAGATGTTATGGACTAGTTTGACTTTTTTGTCATCAATACAAGATCTTGCCCAAAAGTTTATGCAACTCTGCAATTGTTGGGACGTGATGGCAGAGCCCAATTGCAGCTGAAGGGGGTCCAACAAAATAGCAGTGTGTGATTGATTGATTGATTGATTGATTGATTATGTCATGTTATGTATTAAGGCCTGTGTACAGGTGAGAGGAAACAGTTATTTGTTATACAAGAACAGGGCAAAGCAACCGCCCACACACCCTGGGAAAGTGCTATTTAAATATACTGTGAATACTTTTGCGTGTGTGTGTGTGTTTGCTGCAGATCCACAAAGGTGCCATTGTTAGGATCAAGTTTCCCACCTGTTTTTGTTAACAACAGACATTATTTATTTTGGGTTCTTTTTCTTTCTTTCTTTTTCTTTCTTTCTTTCTTTCTTTCTTTCTTTCTTTTTTTTTTACAGCTCTTTACAGCTGTGTGTGAGCTGTGTGTTTCCCTGCGCTGAGCACACACACACACACACACACACACTCCTGCAGGACAGCTCGGTGCTCTCCTCTCTGTAATGTTCAGCTCTTCCCTCCGCGCAGTGGAAACACCAACTGAAGCTGAAACTCAGTAATAAATCCGTTCTCCCGTTTCTCTCCGCAGGACACACACACACACACACACACACACACATATACATACACACTTCAGCCAGCTGTGATCCAGCTGCAGCACCGCGCGCTCCCGAACTCACCCGAAGCCCCGCCCACCGACCCGAGCGCAGCCAATAGCAGAGCGCAGGAGAAACCTCATCATAAAGGGAGACACACAGTGGGGGGGCCAAAAGTTTTGAGAATGGGCCTCCGAGGGGCGCAGTGGTTAAAGCGCTCGCCCTATCATCCGGAGATCGCTAGTTCGAATCCCGGGTGGTGCTGAAACCTCTCGCAGCCGGAGGTCTAGAGAGAGCTGATTGGCCGAGCTCTCTCAGAGGGGAGGGATGAGAGGTACTTAATCACGGCGCTACAGCCAATCAGGGGCGTCGCGCAACGGAGGGAGTGTGTTACGCCGCCCCCAACGGTGCGCGAGCGAGCAGTTCGAAAAGATGCGGTCGGCTGGCGTCACGTGGTTCGGAGGAAACACGTGATAGTCTTCGGCCCTCCCGGCTGAGTGGTAGTAGTAGCCTTAATGTGGGAGCCCCCTAGTGACGGGGAGGAATTGGACACGACTAAATTAGGGAGAAAATCGGGGAAATATCCAATTTATCTCCTATTTAGCTATTAGCATCCTGCTAATCCCGGGACCATTCATGTGTGTGTGGTTGCAGTTTGGTAATGAACATTGCCTTTTCCAGCATGATGGAGCGCCTCCTCACCATAAGGCAAAAGTGATAACTAAGTGGCTCGGTGAACAAAAGATTTTTGGGTCTATGGTCAGGAAACTCCCCGAACCTTAATCCCATTGAGAGCTCGTGACTAATTCTCATGAGGCAGGTGGACAAACAAAAACCAACACAAATTCTGACAAATTTTTATTTCACTGCTTTTTGTTCATTTTGAGGTCTAGCATTTAGTCTCTGTCCGTTCAGGACAATCACATGATATCATGAGAAACACTTGTTTCCTGTTATGTATGTCAGTGTGCCACTGTGACATCCTTATTATTTAGTATAAATAAATCTTATCTCATCTCACTCGGCCAGCTGCTGTCACCTCCTGGAGAGCTAGAGTTACGCAGTGGTGTCACAGTGTAGGCATAATAATCTGTCCTTTAAAACATTCATTGTAATAGTGGGCGTCTGTTGCAGTGTGTTTGGTAGACGTATACATTGCAAATTCAGTTAAAGGGTGTTGCAATTAAAATGTTAAATTTACAAGAATTCGCCCCAAAATACGATTATTCTGCGGTCTCTGCACAATTATTTAGGTTTGACTATCTGCCAACTCTGTGTAAACATTGGTTTTCAACTGCTAGCTTAGCTTGTTAGCTTACATTCTGTGGGTTCCAAAATATCCATGTTGTGGTTGCTACCTCACTAGCAGCTCCACCCAGTTCATGCTGTTAAAGCCGTCATTATTCTGAGAACGGCTTGCTTTAATGTTAAAGGGTTAGAGATACAGACCTCATCATCCATGCAAAGGCACTTTTAAGTCAAACGGAAAGCTGTGTAGCTATTAGCAAAGTCTGGTATTATAAACTAAAGAACAGACAAATTTCTCATTTACAAAAATCTAAACCTTTGATATCTCCAGCGCTCCTGACAGTAGGAACTGTGTGACCTTGGAACAAGGAACAGTGAAGGTAACAGCAGCAGCTGCAGCAATGTAGAGAAGAGTATAAGGGTGTGGTTCTGTGTGCTTATCATCTATCAAACGTCTTGCATGCCAAGGATTAACAAATCAGGGTCACGCAGTATACACATTCAAATGTTGCTCACATTCTCAATAAGATGATTAAATTATGACCCATGGTGCATTATATAGTAAACACTTCAAAGTAACAAACTGCGCTCCACTGTTCCCTGTGATCATGGACACCGCTGGCATTATAGCGACGGAGCGGTGTCTGTGTTCCTTTGTTTTGTTACTGAAAATTATAGAGGAACTGTTTGCACTTTTTGAAAAGACATATTTCTTAGTTTTCTTTGTAAACTATTATACTGTAGATGCTTTGTTAGGATCCTCCCTGACCTTCAGAAACTGTAGAGGACAGTGCTGTGCGATGCTTTTCAGATTCATAAGGGTCTATAAGCTTGTGTACCGGAAGAGGAGCATCAAACTCACATACATTACTCCTCCACATCATTGTCCAGCACGTCCCACCTCCATTGTACTTAATCGTGACCTGATAGAACATCAGAACTTTCCCAAAGTGATGTTTGGGTTCAGTAATTTAAAGACAGAGCAGCAGCATCGTTAGGACTGCAGTGTTCAACATCCTGGAGTGGAAAAAACTGCCTTGTTACAGACTAGTGTATCTAATTATAGCTCACTAATAATGTTTCTTAAGAAGTTATTTCTAAATGACAAAGGTGAATCAGGAAGAAATGTGAATGGTCTGGTTTGGAGAGTGGAGAAGTTTCAAGACTAAAAGAAAAGTGTGACTGCAGAATAGGCTTCCTCCTCTTTTTCCTTTTTCTGCAAACTGATTTGATTGAATACTGTACATAATGTGCTTTAACTTGACATCCTCTGATTAGAAAAAAAAAATGAAACAAGGGTAAAATAAATTGTAGAAGAATTGTAATTTGTGAATTTGTAAACAGAAACCCCAAATCACTCACTCTCACACTCACTCATCATCTATACCGCGTAATCCTGTATTCAGGGTCATGGAGAAACCCAAAATGCCAAACAAAAATATTCAAATCTCTTTAAACACTTATAAATATAAACACTTCAAACCAACATTTGGGGGCATCGTGGCAGTGTTATATATATAAAATTGAATAAATAAAATTGAAGCAGTTGAGAAAAAACTTATGACACACATTGATGACATACAGGGCAGCGAAAGGCACAGCACAGGTGTGTGTAAAGTGTGTGCCTCATAGAAATACAGGATGGAGTGTCAGTGAGAGACATGATTAAAATGGGAAAGTAAATTTTTAAAATATTATTCTGTATTTAGACTTTTTAAATAAATAAATATACTTTTAATGTTATTTGAAAATCAAGATACCATGAACTGAAAAAAGGATATACCGTAGCAAAAATGATCAGTTTGGGAAGACTGTGGCAAATTTTATGCTAAATCAAGCAGGATGTACATAATGTTGTATAAAATGCTTTCCATTCATAGGTAAAATGTTTGTTTGTTTTTTTATATGTACAGTAATGTATATTTTCTGACAAACGCTATGGGCATGGAGGAATGAGAAAGAAAAAGACGCAGACTCTACATAGCTCCTCAAGGCACAGAGTTATTACTGCATTTCATCTTCACTGATCCAACTTTATTTTGTTATGATAAATTCTGTGATCACTGCAGGGCAAACAGTCCTGTAACTGAATATCAGTCATTTTAAACTAAAGATAATCAACAGGGGGGGTGAAGAAAGTGTAACCGTTTTGTGACCTTCACTGGTTAATGGCGTTGGAGTTGTTTGGATGCCACAAGGGTTAGAAAGTCTCCAATATTATTTCTCTGAGAAATAATAAGCAGGAACCTTAGCTGCTGGTGAGAGGGATTTGTAGCCCTATTATGTGTCCATTGTCTGGTGTATGGTATAGAGGACCTGCATTCTGTCCTGGTTGGAATAATCCAACTTGTGCCCTGGCCTTGCCTGTACAGGAAAAGTAATATAGAGAATGAGTGTGTGAGTGAGTGACTGAGTGAGTGAGTGAGTGAGTGAGTGAGCGTGTGAGTGAGTGAATGAGTGTGTGAGTGAGTGAGTGAGTGAGTGAGTGTGTGAGTGAGTGTGAGAGTGAAAGAGTGAGTGAGTGAATGAGTGAGAGTGAGTGAGTCTGTGAGTGAGTGAGTGAGTGAGTGAGTTTGTGTGTGTGTGAGTGTGTGTGTGAGTGAGTGAGTGAGTGAGTGAATGACTGAGTGAGTGAGTGAGTGAATGACTGAGTGAGTGTTTGAGTGAGTGAGTGAATGACTGAGTGAGTGAGT
>CM059220.1:26367928-26372928 GCA_030347435.1 Clarias fuscus
TTGGTGTAATGAAGTTGCAACATTATTGCCAAAATGTGTTCAAAGGACATGTATGTAATGCATCTACCTTGTGTGCTTGAGGAAAATAATTTGATCTCAGGTGATACGATCTCAGTTTGAAAGAGAGAGAGAGAGAGAGAGAGAGAGAGAGAGAGCCTAACTCAAAGGCATGTAGGGAAACATAAAGTCATTGTGTGCACTCCTCAGACTCCCCCTCTCTGATTAACCCCACAGTACATTCCCTTACACATTCCACAGCCACCACACACACACACACACACACACACACACACACACACACACACACACACACACACACGTATACACGTACACACACACACACACACACACACACACACACACACACACACACACAATAAATTAAATAATAATGACCTTGGAATAATAACAGTCGTCATAATGATCAGGTGTCACTAACAAGCTGCAAACTCCAATCCATGACCCCGTGTGGGACGCCTTAATATAATCACACATATCCTCTTTCCCATTCTTACACTTGCCCGTTCTTTCTGTTTCCAACACATCAACTTTAGGGACAAAACGTTCACTTTCCAGGTGCCATTGGCACAGGCTGTATCTGTAGCTACTGTGACAGTGTCCAAATTTTGAAACTAGACAGCTGGGTCATGGGGGGGGGGGGGGGGCGGGGGACCTACTCAGAAACAAAGTTGGCTAATTTGACCCCCACTTCTTAGTGAGACTGATCAGTAAAAAGGCTTCTGTTTGCTAGGGAGCATAAAGATTGGATGCGATGGAAAAAGGTCATGTGGTCTGATAAGTCCAGATTGTCCCTATTCCACAGTGATGGTAAGGTCCCATCATGCATAGTGTCCACTGTACAAGCCTCTGGAGACAGTGTTATGATCTGGGGTTACTTCAGGTTGACCAGATTGTCACGTCTATTGTCATGTCTATGAGTTTTTCTTTATTTGCGACCACAAAGTCTTTACCTTAACCCCTCTGAAAATCTATGTGATGAGCTGAAGAAGATGTTATGGACTAGTTTGACTTTTTTGTCATCAATACAAGATCTTGCCCAAAAGTTTATGCAACTCTGCAATTGTTGGGACGTGATGGCAGAGCCCAATTGCAGCTGAAGGGGGTCCAACAAAATAGCAGTGTGTGATTGATTGATTGATTGATTGATTGATTATGTCATGTTATGTATTAAGGCCTGTGTACAGGTGAGAGGAAACAGTTATTTGTTATACAAGAACAGGGCAAAGCAACCGCCCACACACCCTGGGAAAGTGCTATTTAAATATACTGTGAATACTTTTGCGTGTGTGTGTGTGTTTGCTGCAGATCCACAAAGGTGCCATTGTTAGGATCAAGTTTCCCACCTGTTTTTGTTAACAACAGACATTATTTATTTTGGGTTCTTTTTCTTTCTTTCTTTTTCTTTCTTTCTTTCTTTCTTTCTTTCTTTCTTTTTTTTTTACAGCTCTTTACAGCTGTGTGTGAGCTGTGTGTTTCCCTGCGCTGAGCACACACACACACACACACACACACTCCTGCAGGACAGCTCGGTGCTCTCCTCTCTGTAATGTTCAGCTCTTCCCTCCGCGCAGTGGAAACACCAACTGAAGCTGAAACTCAGTAATAAATCCGTTCTCCCGTTTCTCTCCGCAGGACACACACACACACACACACACACACACATATACATACACACTTCAGCCAGCTGTGATCCAGCTGCAGCACCGCGCGCTCCCGAACTCACCCGAAGCCCCGCCCACCGACCCGAGCGCAGCCAATAGCAGAGCGCAGGAGAAACCTCATCATAAAGGGAGACACACAGTGGGGGGGCCAAAAGTTTTGAGAATGGGCCTCCGAGGGGCGCAGTGGTTAAAGCGCTCGCCCTATCATCCGGAGATCGCTAGTTCGAATCCCGGGTGGTGCTGAAACCTCTCGCAGCCGGAGGTCTAGAGAGAGCTGATTGGCCGAGCTCTCTCAGAGGGGAGGGATGAGAGGTACTTAATCACGGCGCTACAGCCAATCAGGGGCGTCGCGCAACGGAGGGAGTGTGTTACGCCGCCCCCAACGGTGCGCGAGCGAGCAGTTCGAAAAGATGCGGTCGGCTGGCGTCACGTGGTTCGGAGGAAACACGTGATAGTCTTCGGCCCTCCCGGCTGAGTGGTAGTAGTAGCCTTAATGTGGGAGCCCCCTAGTGACGGGGAGGAATTGGACACGACTAAATTAGGGAGAAAATCGGGGAAATATCCAATTTATCTCCTATTTAGCTATTAGCATCCTGCTAATCCCGGGACCATTCATGTGTGTGTGGTTGCAGTTTGGTAATGAACATTGCCTTTTCCAGCATGATGGAGCGCCTCCTCACCATAAGGCAAAAGTGATAACTAAGTGGCTCGGTGAACAAAAGATTTTTGGGTCTATGGTCAGGAAACTCCCCGAACCTTAATCCCATTGAGAGCTCGTGACTAATTCTCATGAGGCAGGTGGACAAACAAAAACCAACACAAATTCTGACAAATTTTTATTTCACTGCTTTTTGTTCATTTTGAGGTCTAGCATTTAGTCTCTGTCCGTTCAGGACAATCACATGATATCATGAGAAACACTTGTTTCCTGTTATGTATGTCAGTGTGCCACTGTGACATCCTTATTATTTAGTATAAATAAATCTTATCTCATCTCACTCGGCCAGCTGCTGTCACCTCCTGGAGAGCTAGAGTTACGCAGTGGTGTCACAGTGTAGGCATAATAATCTGTCCTTTAAAACATTCATTGTAATAGTGGGCGTCTGTTGCAGTGTGTTTGGTAGACGTATACATTGCAAATTCAGTTAAAGGGTGTTGCAATTAAAATGTTAAATTTACAAGAATTCGCCCCAAAATACGATTATTCTGCGGTCTCTGCACAATTATTTAGGTTTGACTATCTGCCAACTCTGTGTAAACATTGGTTTTCAACTGCTAGCTTAGCTTGTTAGCTTACATTCTGTGGGTTCCAAAATATCCATGTTGTGGTTGCTACCTCACTAGCAGCTCCACCCAGTTCATGCTGTTAAAGCCGTCATTATTCTGAGAACGGCTTGCTTTAATGTTAAAGGGTTAGAGATACAGACCTCATCATCCATGCAAAGGCACTTTTAAGTCAAACGGAAAGCTGTGTAGCTATTAGCAAAGTCTGGTATTATAAACTAAAGAACAGACAAATTTCTCATTTACAAAAATCTAAACCTTTGATATCTCCAGCGCTCCTGACAGTAGGAACTGTGTGACCTTGGAACAAGGAACAGTGAAGGTAACAGCAGCAGCTGCAGCAATGTAGAGAAGAGTATAAGGGTGTGGTTCTGTGTGCTTATCATCTATCAAACGTCTTGCATGCCAAGGATTAACAAATCAGGGTCACGCAGTATACACATTCAAATGTTGCTCACATTCTCAATAAGATGATTAAATTATGACCCATGGTGCATTATATAGTAAACACTTCAAAGTAACAAACTGCGCTCCACTGTTCCCTGTGATCATGGACACCGCTGGCATTATAGCGACGGAGCGGTGTCTGTGTTCCTTTGTTTTGTTACTGAAAATTATAGAGGAACTGTTTGCACTTTTTGAAAAGACATATTTCTTAGTTTTCTTTGTAAACTATTATACTGTAGATGCTTTGTTAGGATCCTCCCTGACCTTCAGAAACTGTAGAGGACAGTGCTGTGCGATGCTTTTCAGATTCATAAGGGTCTATAAGCTTGTGTACCGGAAGAGGAGCATCAAACTCACATACATTACTCCTCCACATCATTGTCCAGCACGTCCCACCTCCATTGTACTTAATCGTGACCTGATAGAACATCAGAACTTTCCCAAAGTGATGTTTGGGTTCAGTAATTTAAAGACAGAGCAGCAGCATCGTTAGGACTGCAGTGTTCAACATCCTGGAGTGGAAAAAACTGCCTTGTTACAGACTAGTGTATCTAATTATAGCTCACTAATAATGTTTCTTAAGAAGTTATTTCTAAATGACAAAGGTGAATCAGGAAGAAATGTGAATGGTCTGGTTTGGAGAGTGGAGAAGTTTCAAGACTAAAAGAAAAGTGTGACTGCAGAATAGGCTTCCTCCTCTTTTTCCTTTTTCTGCAAACTGATTTGATTGAATACTGTACATAATGTGCTTTAACTTGACATCCTCTGATTAGAAAAAAAAAATGAAACAAGGGTAAAATAAATTGTAGAAGAATTGTAATTTGTGAATTTGTAAACAGAAACCCCAAATCACTCACTCTCACACTCACTCATCATCTATACCGCGTAATCCTGTATTCAGGGTCATGGAGAAACCCAAAATGCCAAACAAAAATATTCAAATCTCTTTAAACACTTATAAATATAAACACTTCAAACCAACATTTGGGGGCATCGTGGCAGTGTTATATATATAAAATTGAATAAATAAAATTGAAGCAGTTGAGAAAAAACTTATGACACACATTGATGACATACAGGGCAGCGAAAGGCACAGCACAGGTGTGTGTAAAGTGTGTGCCTCATAGAAATACAGGATGGAGTGTCAGTGAGAGACATGATTAAAATGGGAAAGTAAATTTTTAAAATATTATTCTGTATTTAGACTTTTTAAATAAATAAATATACTTTTAATGTTATTTGAAAATCAAGATACCATGAACTGAAAAAAGGATATACCGTAGCAAAAATGATCAGTTTGGGAAGACTGTGGCAAATTTTATGCTAAATCAAGCAGGATGTACATAATGTTGTATAAAATGCTTTCCATTCATAGGTAAAATGTTTGTTTGTTTTTTTATATGTACAGTAATGTATATTTTCTGACAAACGCTATGGGCATGGAGGAATGAGAAAGAAAAAGACGCAGACTCTACATAGCTCCTCAAGGCACAGAGTTATTACTGCATTTCATCTTCACTGATCCAACTTTATTTTGTTATGATAAATTCTGTGATCACTGCAGGGCAAACAGTCCTGTAACTGAAT
>CM059220.1:26380428-26590428 GCA_030347435.1 Clarias fuscus
TGAATGACTGAGTGAGTGAGTGAGTGCGTGTGTGAGTGAGTGAGTGTGTGAGTGAATGACTGAGTGAGTCTGTGAGTGTGTGAGTGAATGACTGAGTGAGTGAGTGTGTGAGTGAGTGTGTGAGTGCGTGAGTGAATGACTGAGTGAGTGAGTGTGTGAGTGAGTGAGTGAGTGAATGACTGAGTGAGTGAGTGTGTGAGTGAGTGTGTGAGTGCGTGAGTGAATGACTGAGTGAGTGAGTGTGTGAGTGAGTGAGTGAGTGAATGACTGAGTGAGTGAGTGTTTGAGTGAGTGAGTGAATGACTGAGTGAGTGAGTGAGTGCGTGTGTGAGTGAGTGAGTGTGTGAGTGAATGACTGAGTGAGTCTTTGAGTGTGTGAGTGAATGACTGAGTGAGTGAGTGAGTGCGTGTGTGAGTGAGTGAGTGTGTGAGTGAATGACTGAGTGAGTCTGTGAGTGTGTGAGTGAATGACTGAGTGAGTGAGTGTGTGAGTGAGTGTGTGAGTGCGTGAGTGAATGACTGAGTGAGTGAGTGTGTGAGTGAGTGAGTGAGTGAATGACTGAGTGAGTGAGTGTGTGAGTGAGTGTGTGAGTGCGTGAGTGAATGACTGAGTGAGTGAGTGTGTGAGTGAGTGAGTGAGTGAATGACTGAGTGAGTGAGTGTTTGAGTGAGTGAGTGAATGACTGAGTGAGTGAGTGTTTGAGTGAGTGAGTGAATGACTGAGTGAGTGAGTGAGTGAGTGAGTGTGTGAGTTTGTGAGTTACTGAGTGAGTGAATGACTGAGTGAGTGAGTGAGTGTGTGAGTGAATGACTGAGTGAGTGAGTAAATGAGTGAATGACTGAGTGTGTGAGTGTGTGAATGAATGACTGAGTGTGTGAGTAAGTGAGAGTATTTTTATAAAACCTTTTTACAAACGTGTGCCACCAGCTACAGTAACACCACAAGTGTGTTATCATGAGCCTTGTTTCTGCATGTCCCAGTATCTCTCTGTGTCCAAAACTATACTAATTCATACTGACATCAAATCAGAAGAAGGGAAAAGTGCTCACAAATGCTTTCTTATAAAGAATGTTGAGGGTCATGAGAAACAGAAGTATAAGTGTACACACTGCATCATCATTATCCTTTACCACGTTTAGCTTTATTTTAGTAGTTGATGACTTCACCTCATCATAGTCATCCACTAACGCCAGGGAAACCACACTGGCAGAACCAGACTGTAAACCTCATTTCTCTTCTCTTCAACATTCTTCAAAATGCACTTTTTATTTATGGCTCTATTTATGGCAGCAGCTATTTTGCCCAGCCAGGAGTTTTGATTTACTAACACATGACAGATGAAGTGATGTAAATGGTTTTTAAGGTCCTGAGGCATTTTGGTGTAATGAAGTTGCAACATTATTGCCAAAATGTGTTCAAAGGACATGTATGTAATGCATCTACCTTGTGTGCTTGAGGAAAATAATTTGATCTCAGGTGATACGATCTCAGTTTGAAAGAGAGAGAGAGAGAGAGAGAGAGAGAGAGAGCCTAACTCAAAGGCATGTAGGGAAACATAAAGTCATTGTGTGCACTCCTCAGACTCCCCCTCTCTGATTAACCCCACAGTACATTCCCTTACACATTCCACAGCCACCACACACACACACACACACACACACACACACACACACACACACACACACACACACACACACACACACACGTATACACGTACACACACACACACACACACACACACACACACACACACACACACACACAATAAATTAAATAATAATGACCTTGGAATAATAACAGTCGTCATAATGATCAGGTGTCACTAACAAGCTGCAAACTCCAATCCATGACCCCGTGTGGGACGCCTTAATATAATCACACATATCCTCTTTCCCATTCTTACACTTGCCCGTTCTTTCTGTTTCCAACACATCAACTTTAGGGACAAAACGTTCACTTTCCAGGTGCCATTGGCACAGGCTGTATCTGTAGCTACTGTGACAGTGTCCAAATTTTGAAACTAGACAGCTGGGTCATGGGGGGGGGGGGGGGCGGGGGACCTACTCAGAAACAAAGTTGGCTAATTTGACCCCCACTTCTTAGTGAGACTGATCAGTAAAAAGGCTTCTGTTTGCTAGGGAGCATAAAGATTGGATGCGATGGAAAAAGGTCATGTGGTCTGATAAGTCCAGATTGTCCCTATTCCACAGTGATGGTAAGGTCCCATCATGCATAGTGTCCACTGTACAAGCCTCTGGAGACAGTGTTATGATCTGGGGTTACTTCAGGTTGACCAGATTGTCACGTCTATTGTCATGTCTATGAGTTTTTCTTTATTTGCGACCACAAAGTCTTTACCTTAACCCCTCTGAAAATCTATGTGATGAGCTGAAGAAGATGTTATGGACTAGTTTGACTTTTTTGTCATCAATACAAGATCTTGCCCAAAAGTTTATGCAACTCTGCAATTGTTGGGACGTGATGGCAGAGCCCAATTGCAGCTGAAGGGGGTCCAACAAAATAGCAGTGTGTGATTGATTGATTGATTGATTGATTGATTATGTCATGTTATGTATTAAGGCCTGTGTACAGGTGAGAGGAAACAGTTATTTGTTATACAAGAACAGGGCAAAGCAACCGCCCACACACCCTGGGAAAGTGCTATTTAAATATACTGTGAATACTTTTGCGTGTGTGTGTGTGTTTGCTGCAGATCCACAAAGGTGCCATTGTTAGGATCAAGTTTCCCACCTGTTTTTGTTAACAACAGACATTATTTATTTTGGGTTCTTTTTCTTTCTTTCTTTTTCTTTCTTTCTTTCTTTCTTTCTTTCTTTTTTTTTTACAGCTCTTTCATTTTTTGCAGTTATAAAGCCTGGCTCAAGCTTCAAGCTACATTTTTCTTGATTCTGATGTTTGATGTGGAGAGTACCTGAAGCTCGTGACCTGTACCTGCAGGATCTCTGTGTGGTGGATTGTTTAGAGGTTCACTCAGTAGGGGGTCACAGAATCTTCTCAATGACGTTCATTAATTTCACTGCAGATTTGCTTCAGTGTGTTACAATTTTTTACAATCGCTATGACAGATTTTTCAATACATTTAACAAGTTTCCTAAACTCTTAACACAGTTAGCACAACATCCGCCTTTGTAGGCTATACAATTAACACATTTCTTGTTGCTTTGATACAAAATGCATACAGTTAACAACAATTTAAAATGCTTGAACTTCTTTTACTCACAAGCTCAACCAAGACCAAAACAATGTAATTTTACAGTCAAATTTACAAATGCTTTCACAATGTATGTCAGAACAGATAACATCATGTTCTAAACATAACTTATATACTGTAGGCTAAAGTCAAAGTGAACAGCTGTTCATATTGTGAATTGAAACACAAATATATTGCCTGTATTTTATTCCATTGCCAATGAGAAACAGCTTATTGCAGCTATGCAAATACAGTACTGTATATAAATCACAGCTGATTCCCATCTAGGAACCACACTTAGGTGTTGAGGTTTTTCCAATCACATGATCATATGTTCTAAAAGAGGACTCTTTGAAAGAAAGAAAGAAAGAAAGAAAGAAAGAAAGAAATGCCTGCAATACAGTCATTACTGTACTATACATAGTGTGTTTTGCAGTAAACTACTTTATAAACCTGGAGTACATTAGTACATACAGTAGGTATACAGTACAGCACAGCATTTACATACACTGTGTCTAATTACTTTCAGAGAGTTATGGAGTTGGAAGCCAATCAAGTCCCACATGAAATTATCTATGTTGACGAGGCTGGCTTCAACTTTGCGAAAAGGCGTCGCTGTGGGAGAAACATAATAGGCCAAAGGGGCACAGTTACCGTGCCGGGCCAGAGAGGAGCCAGCATCACCACGTGCGCCGCAATCTCCAACAACGGTGCACTCCTGCATAAATGTCAGATTGGCCCCTACAACACCGACCGCCTTCTCCTGTTTTTAGAAGACCTGCACGAAATACTGGTGCCAGAGAGTTAGAAAGGGGACAGGTGGGAGACCACTTGCCAATATATATGGGGGACCTACTCAGAAACAAAGTTGGCTAATTTCATTATTTGTTAACGCACAACTTTATTATTTAACTTTATATTATTTTCTTTAGCAGAAATGCATGATCATTTTCCTAAGTTCATTAGGACCTATTAGGAGCGTGTTCTTTCACCTTATAATCAGTTTGTGGTACAATTCAGATGGCACAATTTAAATTCATAACTGTTGCACATATCATATATAATAACCTACTGATATAATTCTATTGATTGTGTAAAGCTGCTTTGCGACAATGTCAATTGTTAAAAGCGCTATACAAATAAAATTGAATTGAATTAAGCTCCCTCATTCCACTCTCCATAACAATTTGCACACATCAACCCATGAATATCATAACCATATACAGTTATCTTCCTTCATTGCATCCATCTATAATCATTGCACTCATTGTACATAACTGTTACTCTGTGTACTGTTTACATATGCAAAATACATGTTAAAATTATTTTGCACTGCAACAAATGCTCTTTTGCTTAGATGCTAACTGTATTCTGTTGCCATACATGTGCAGTGGCAATGAATTTTAATCAAATTGAACCGAATCTAATAGTAATGTGGAAAGAGTGCCTCACAAGTCATGGGAACACAGCTGCCAATTCATTATTATATTTTTTGTTTATTGCTATAGTACTTAATGATTGTTGTAATAATACATATAGTACAATATACTCTAATAAGTGTAGTAATAGACATGAGACATTTTTCACAAAGCAGCTGTACAGAAATGACCCAAATCATCATGCCAGAGGTTAAAGTGGAAAGAAAAAACCTGGTCCTGTAAAAATTAGTGATTCAGGCATTTTTTATTTAATAACTAACTTGTTACTTTTAAAGTTTGGATGTAACAGAAGATACGTGAACATTTCATGCACTGTTGTAGATAAGAGCATGATGATGTAGAACACTGAAGTGTAAGACTGTGGAGGAAGATTCAGGAGACGGGAGGAATCTGACAGGATCTTTACTTTCAGTGCACCTTCCACAACTCAAAAAATAATAATAATAATAATAAAATCACTGACTCATGGCTTTCACAGTTCACAGTCTAAGTTCATGCTCTGTGGTGTTCATGTGATAGAGTACAGGAATGTGTGAGGATGGCAAGCAGGCATGCTCTGATGCCACTCTTTTTTTATTTGTGGCAGTCCCTGAAAGCACAAAGAAACATGAATAAGATTGACAGTCACACAGATGCGAGGTCATACACCAACCAAAATCTGCGTCCCCTCCATCACGGCCACCTCTAATCTGAAGGACTGAAGGACCAGGTACCAACAGGTGATCTATGCACTGGCATCCCTCGTGCTCTGGAGCCTTTGGAGCAGAGTGTGATTGGATTTGATGACTAGACAGCCCTCTGTTTGTGCTGTACTTAAGCCCTACAAAGTATGAGGCACAAACAATCACAAAATTGCAAACATTATAAATTTCCCACAAACATAATATCATATATTGAAAGCTTAAGCAGCTGCTATTACATTTGCAAGACTATTAAATGAAATTGTTTTATTTAATGTTTGTGGTGTATTATGTTTGTGGGCTGTTATTATGTTGCCAGGTGGTACGTTGCCTATTTGGTTTCCTTGTCCAACGTCAGATGTCTACGCAAGCTGGATAAAAATGCAGCAGAAGTTTGCAAACCCAGGAAACACTGTAACTCCCTAACATTGGGCAGCTACGCCGGTCTCTTACTTTCACCTTGTCCATGTTCTTTAATTGAGACTTTCTAATCCGTAGTCCAATCCCTAAAGCACTGAGCTACACCTGACCCCCACTTCTTAGTGAGACTGATCAGTAAAAAGGCTTCTGTTTGCTAGGGAGCATAAAGATTGGATGCGATGGAAAAAGGTCATGTGGTCTGATAAGTCCAGATTGTCCCTATTCCACAGTGATGGTAAGGTCCCATCATGCATAGTGTCCACTGTACAAGCCTCTGGAGACAGTGTTATGATCTGGGGTTACTTCAGGTTGACCAGATTGTCACGTCTATTGTCATGTCTATGAGTTTTTCTTTATTTGCGACCACAAAGTCTTTACCTTAACCCCTCTGAAAATCTATGTGATGAGCTGAAGATGATGTTATGGACTAGTTTGACTTTTTTGTCATCAATACAAGATCTTGCCCAAAAGTTTATGCAACTCTGCAATTGTTGGGACGTGATGGCAGAGCCCAATTGCAGCTGAAGGGGGTCCAACAAAATAGCAGTGTGTGATTGATTGATTGATTGATTGATTGATTATGTCATGTTATGTATTAAGGCCTGTGTACAGGTGAGAGGAAACAGTTATTTATTATACAAGAACAGGGCAAAGCAACCGCCCACACACCCTGGGAAAGTGCTATTTAAATATACTGTGAATACTTTTGCGTGTGTGTGTGTGTTTGCTGCAGATCCACAAAGGTGCCATTGTTAGGATCAAGTTTCCCACCTGTTTTTGTTAACAACAGACATTATTTATTTTGGGTTCTTTTTCTTTCTTTTTCTTTCTTTCTTTCTTTCTTTCTTTCTTTTCTTTTTACAGCTCTTTCATTTTTTGCAGTTATAAAGCCTGGCTCAAGCTTCAAGCTACATTTTTCTTGATTCTGATGTTTGATGTGGAGAGTACCTGAAGCTCGTGACCTGTACCTGCAGGATCTCTGTGTGGTGGATTGTTTAGAGGTTCACTCAGTAGGGGGTCACAGAATCTTCTCAATGACGTTCATTAATTTCACTGCAGATTTGCTTCAGTGTGTTACAATTTTTTACAATCGCTATGACAGATTTTTCAATACATTTAACAAGTTTCCTAAACTCTTAACACAGTTAGCACAACATCCGCCTTTGTAGGCTATACAATTAACACATTTCTTGTTGCTTTGATACAAAATGCATACAGTTAACAACAATTTAAAATGCTTGAACTTCTTTTACTCACAAGCTCAACCAAGACCAAAACAATGTAATTTTACAGTCAAATTTACAAATGCTTTCACACTGTATGTCAGAACAGATAACATCATGTTCTAAACATAACTTATATACTGTAGGCTAAAGTCAAAGTGAACAGCTGTTCATATTGTGAATTGAAACACAAATATATTGCCTGTATTTTATTCCATTGCCAATGAGAAACAGCTTATTGCAGCTATGCAAATACAGTACTGTATATAAATCACAGCTGATTCCCATCTAGGAACCACACTTAGGTGTTGAGGTTTTTCCAATCACATGATCATATGTTCTAAAAGAGGACTCTTTGAAAGAAAGAAAGAAAGAAAGAAAGAAATGCCTGCAATACAGTCATTACTGTACTATACATAGTGTGCTTTGCAGTAAACTACTTTATAAACCTGGAGTACATTAGTACATACAGTAGGTATACAGTACAGCACAGCATTTACATACACTGTGTCTAATTACTTTCAGAGAGTTATGGAGTTGGAAGCCAATCAAGTCCCACATGAAATTATCTATGTGGACGAGGCTGGCTTCAACTTTGCGAAAAGGCGTCGCTGTGGGAGAAACATAATAGGCCAAAGGGGCACAGTTACCGTGCCGGGCCAGAGAGGAGCCAGCATCACCACGTGCGCCGCAATCTCCAACAACGGTGCACTCCTGCATAAATGTCAGATTGGCCCCTACAACACCGACCGCCTTCTCCTGTTTTTAGAAGACCTGCACGAAATACTGGTGCCAGAGAGTTAGAAAGGGGACAGGTGGGAGACCACTTGCCAATATATGTTATCACATGGGACAATGTGGCATTCCACCATTCCCGTGCAGTCACACCCTGGTTTGACACCCATCTAAGGATGATGTCCCATTTCCTTGCCCCTTACTCCCCTTTCCTCAACCCTATTGAGGAGTTTTTCTCAGCCTGGAGATGGAAGGTTTTTGACCATAGTCCACATGTCCACATGTCCACCAAATGTCCCTCCTGGATGAACACTGCCAGGGCTGGATAAGGCATGCCAAAAGATTCTTCCCACGATGCCGTGCCAGAGAAGATATCAGGTGTGATGTGGATGAGAACATGTGGCCAAATGCAGAAGACCGGGCAGAATAGAAGATTATTTTGTTGTTGTTTTTTTATTATAATTTCGGTGCTTTTTGTGTTTGTATATCTTGCAGTAATGTCCTTTTGCAAATAAAGTCTGTACTGCAGCAATCCTGTGTCTGTTTTTTTTTTTTTTTACCTAAACTGTACATTTTATAAAGCTATTCTAAGATGGGCATTCATTTTTTGTATTGCATTTCTGCAGCAAAAGAAACTAAATGCATGTATTTACTAAACCCAACAAAACAAAAATATAGAGAGGCTTCAAATATAAGGGCAGACCTGACACATAAAATAATGCAGTTTCTGTAATTTCAGCTGATGATAGTGTTTTTTTGTCATTGTGTTATGATTGACTAAATGTTCCTGTTGGAAGAGAACATGTGTTAGTGTTTTGAATAATGATTTGATTTTAAAACATGTTTGTAGTGTTTTGTTAGACATAGTGTATTGTGTTAATTTATTATTGTATTTTGAAAATTAGTTTTGGGGTTTAGTTTACAATGTGTGATTTTGAGCATGAAATTAACCGTTTTGCCAATTGTGTATTTTAGGTGTGTTGGTGCGTTAAGAGTTTAGGAAACTTGTTAAATATATTGAAAAAACTGTCATAGCGAATGTAAAAAACTGTAAGTAGGTATGAATGAGGAAGAGAAGTTTAGCTGTGTTTTTGATAGGAAGCGTTGTACTGTAAGAGTGTGTGTCTGTTGACGTCCCTGACATGACGTTTGTGCTTGAGCCAGTGTGTGTGTGATCCATGTGAGATGTGAAAATGGAAGAAGTGAACAGCTGAAGCTCTTCAGGCGTGCGGGGAGCAACGCCACATCTGTCAGCTACGCATGGGCTGGGTGAAGTGTAGAGGAGGCGGGTGTGCACACGCAGCAATGAAAAATAAAGAAACATGGAGAAGAAACTGTAAGTCAACATAACGAACATTAAAATAGCAGTAAGGCGAACTCTGTGTGCTGGACAACATGTGATTAAAATACTAAAGTTAATGAACATAAATATGAATCAGGTGAAGCGGTCGTGTCCGGTCGGGATGAAGCGGTTGACAGGAAATTAGAATTAATATCATCATATTTGGAACATATCAGAGCGTCTGTTCCAGGCATTCTGGCTCTCTGACGAAATGATTTAGGTTTCAACATTGTTCATAAACAGATTTCTCAGGGACAGGAACAAGCACAAAGGCCATGACCAGGACGCTGCTCTTCATGTGTAAGTCGATCAGTATGAGTTTGTTTTTTTATGATGACCTGGTCCTACAGCCTGAGCATCACTTTGCTTCCACAGCTTTTGCCCCATTTTCTCCATGTCTGGAAACCCGCTACTGTTGTAGGCATCTTAGGTGTAAATTGACCTTCTACTGAAGTCTCTCCAGTGTAGAAGCTGAATAATGGCAGGGTGTTAGTGGGGTCACTGAGTCCCAGTTCAATCCTGAGCTCAGGTTAAAGTTTCACGTGTATGTCTGGAGGCGGCACAGTGGTATAGTGGTAAGCACTGTCCGGGTTCAATTCCCGTCTCTGTGTGCATGGAGTCTGCATGTTCTCCCCGTGCTTGGTGGGTTTCCTCCGGGAACTCCGGTTTCCTCCCACAGTCCAAAGGTTGGGCTAATTGGTGTTCCCAAATTGCCCGTAGTGTGTGAATGAGTGTGTTAGTGTGTGTATGTCTGTGTGCCCTGCGATGGATTGGCACCCTGTTAAGGGTGTATCCTGCCTCCTGCCCCAAGTATCCTGGGATAGGCTCCACCCTCGCGACCCTGAATACAGGATTAAGCGGTAATGACGATGATTGAGTGAGTGTCTGTCTGGGCTTCATCTGGCTGCCTGACACTTCTCAAAAGTCTAGGCAGGTGAACTTTAAATTATCCCCAGGTGTAAGTGTGTGTGCGCTATACCGCTTATCCTGTTCTTGGGCGTCCTGGAGCCTTCCCCAGGGTACTCGGGGCAATAGGCAGGACTGAGTGCCAATCTATCACAGGACACACACTCACTACGGGCAATGTGGAAATGTCACTTATCCTAACCTGCAGTTTGTAACCCTGTTAATTTCAGTAATTTCATCTCCTTAGTTAATTTTCTTTGCTTCATTATCAGCAACATTTTCTTGGCCCAGGTAGTGTACATGACTGAGTGCATATAAGGAGAAAAAACACACAAACACATTTCTTTAGTATGACTTTATTTTGATATTTTATTTTATTCAAGCAGTCGCACGCGCGCACACACACACACACACACACACACACACACACACACACACACACACACAATATTCAAATCACTCTAGAATCATCTTCACTTTAATGAAGTCAGATTACAGTAATTTTACAATTCATCAAACCAGATGCCCTTTACACAATTACATACACCACATTTCAGAGGGATATCAAACCAAATTAACTTAATTACATGTCAATATAGAAAAGATTTACTTGTACACAGTGTAGATTTAAGAAAAATATTTTATATTATATTTAAGGAAGAAATATGCTGCTAATAAACAACTGTTCATCTGAATGATGGATGTAATAACTCACATGTAATCATGAGCCAATGTTCAGTAGATTTATATGCAATATGGCAATCACTGTTCATAAAAAAAAAAACACCAGACTGAATATTATTTTGCAGAACCCAACAACAACAACAGATGTGTGATTCATTTGAATCGCTGCTCTAATGCTGTTATTAAAGTTAGGGCTGGAACAGAATGACGCATTAACATAAAACAAGCACAAACCAAAAATCACAGGGTTCTCAGTAGACCGCCCTCTCAAAGCAAACAATATGTTTAAATATGGATTAAATACCACTGCAGCGACAGACCAAGTGTTTCATTATTTAAAAAACGAAAACCTCTTTTTTTCTCTAACGGCCTTCTGTTAGGCCGTCAGACGCAGATTGCAGACAGAACATCTCCCTTTCGAGTTTAAAGTCTTAGAGCAACTGCTCAGTACACTGACAGCAGATTAGTCTAATGTTAATGTTATAACCTTTTCAGATTGCCTTATTATAGAATTCCACATGATTCTACAGAATACTGTAACACACTGAAAAAACACTCAACATCAAATTAATGTTCTGTAAACAATACACTGTCGACTGCAGCAAGATGTTTGTCTCCAGAAAATGTGGAAGTGTCACTGATAAAGCGACAGCGATTGTGCAAATCATGCTGTTGAAAGAATGATTATTTTTTATGACAATCTTTACAATAAATTAACATTTCAAAACCAGGTGGGGAAAAATAAGATCTTCATCTGTCCACAATCGTTAGGAGTGCAATTAGCAGCCTTACTAACATCAGCAAATGATCAGGACGTCACTACATCTGGCCAAGAAGAAAGAGCATCAGCTACGACCTCAGAGAAGTACCTGTTGCTGCACTGCAATCTGGAAAGGGTTAGAAGTCCTAAACAACCTGAATTTCACTCTTCTGAGAACATAGCAGCAGGACTTTTATTTGCAAAACTACATCTGAACAAACCACAGAAGTCCTGGGACAAAATCATCATTCAAGAAAACAAACACCAACCAAACATCACCAAAAACACCTCACACCATGATATAAATAAGAGTGGGACAAATGATCCAAAACAGTGTGAAAGACTATTATTTGTTATTTGTTGTTACTTGTTACTCTTATTAGAATTATTTAAGACCTGATTTAAAAAATAAATAAAACACTCTTTCAATTAATTAAATCTCCTTGGCTGTATTTAGGTTTAACAAGCTACTACATGTCTATATATGTAGTATATTAATAAGGCATATGATTGTGCCATTTTGAGTTGACGTCTCTCTGTAATGGGGGGTGGGGGGGTGGGGGTGGGGTTGCTTTTCTTTGGCTTTTGAAGGTTGAGAATTTGCAAGTGAAAATCAAACGCATATCATAACTTCGTTACTAAAAACATACACCATATTTCAAAACACACAGTATTCCACTGTTTTGGAATAAAGCATGATGTAATAATTAAATGAAAGCATGACAGACAGCACACAGTACAGTACACACACCCCAGAGTCTAAATCTTTTATCACACGTTTAAATAATAAAATTTAATGGAATGTTTTTTTTTAGGATACAGTACTTTTATAGAAATCTAAAATACATCCAAAATCAAAGGAGAATTTACAGTCCGTGACCATTTATGGAAGACCATTTAGAGTTTTAACAAACAAACAACCTTCGGTCTGCGGTCGTGAGACCAGGACTAAACTGCAGCAAGCAAACCACAACCTTATAGCTCCTTCTGTTCCAGTGACATTCAAGTATTTAGTTATTATTAAACATTTACCAAACTTCCTATGAATAAAATAAAAGCAATAATAAAATGAGGAGTTGAAAAAAACTCCCAAGGCATTTGTTAAACCTGATGCTGACATGACGATTCATTTGTCCTTTCTTTTCTTTCTTTTTTTTTGTTGCTTTATTAAGGAGACCAGTAAAGTCATTCTGTCATTTTTTTTGGTGAACAATAAGTCTTTATCCCAGGCCAACATCCAGTGACATCATCACAATAAAGCCAAGGATGGCAGTCCAGGAAGCCAGCTTTCCATTTCCACTGAAAACACACACACACACACACACACACACACACACACACACACACACACACACACACACACACACACACACACACATAATCAGAACTTCGGAACAATCAGAACAAAAGGACATCTAACAACCTTGTCAGTACATTACTCTAAAGCAAGCATGATGGTGTGTAACGTTTGCAGTTTTGTGTCAGAACGTCCTTGTGGTAACTCCTGCAGCCTCACATGGGTTTAGGATGGCTTTGGCCTGATGTAATGGTCTGAGAGCATCCAAATGAAATCCTCTCGATATTGTTCCAAGAGAACTCTAGTGCAGTTTTGATGACAAAAGTCTAAGAATGACAATGAAACTAAAAGGAACCGACTTAAAGTAAGTGAACCATGTGTGTTTTAAGTTTATACATTTTTTGCTATTGATCAGGTTGAGATCTGGACAATCTGAAGGCAGCACATGAAATCTTTGTCATGTTTCTCAAACCATTCCTGAGCACAAGGTTTGTAGTGTCTCATAGCACATTATCCTGCTGAAGACGCCACTGACATCAGGGAACACTGTTTTCATGGAGGGGTGTACTTGGTCAGCAACAGTGTAGGTGGTACTGTATGTGTCTTATAACAGTCATATGAACGCCACGACCCAGCAGAGTCCCAGCAGAACATTGAACGGAGGTTTGAGTGATATGTCTGGGAGTCACAATGCACTGCATTCCAGGGACACTCGACACGTCCTCTTGTTTTGATGAGGCTCTGACTCAGTCATCTCACCACCACAGTTTGGCCCCTGCTCAAAATCATTGAGATCCAAACACCTGCCTATTTCTCCTGCATCCTACGCATTAACGTTGAGAACTGACTGCTCACTTTCTGCCTTATGCACCGCACTCTTGTAGACGTGCCACTGTAATGAGGTAATCAGTGTTCTTCTCATTACAAGTACAGAACGTTTTTAAAAACCAGTAGTGTGTTAAAAGCAACAAAAATAATTTCAGCAAGAGTTCAATCACCTGACTTGAGCTTCAGGTATGATGTCATCAAAAACGACATAAACCATGGCTCCTGCAGCAAAGGCCAGTGCGTAAGGCAACAGCGGCTCAGCCACTACCACGGCAACAGCACCTAGTAACCCCGCCATTGGCTCTACCATCCCACTGAGCTGCCCATACCTGAGAATAGAGCACACACACACACACACACACACACACACACACACACACACACACACACAAAACATTGATCAGCTTTAATGTAATCACTGATTTAGTTATTATTTCAGGTTGAAGCCCACGCACATGTCTGTCTGCAACAAAGATGAACCACATAATTTTTTTAAAAACTGTTATTTCACAAACTTTTGTTTCATCATATGATTTTGGTTTCCACAGGTTTGGTGGCTAAATATTAGGAAATATACCTCCACTACCTCCAACAGGCCTGACTGATGAGTTTGAGTGATTTTAATTGTTAGCAGCTCATTTCTGTCTGCACACTTTTATTACTTTTCATCACTTAAGTAAGGATTATTCTAGGTTTACAGTAGGTTCTCTTTATCTCTGTATTTCTTCGCAAATTCATATCTGGCCTTCTGATTCTTCTGGATCTTGTGGTCTGGCTTCAATAGTTCTGCTCTCAAAGTCTTCATATGGTGGATTGTGTTATTTTCATCGTGTAGGTTATTGTTGATGTCACTGACTGTTGTTCTTCTTCACAGCTCGTACAATGTTTCTGTCATCAGCTACTGTTGAACCACCTGTTCCATGCCTGCCTCTTAGTATGTCAGTGGTTTCTTTCCAAATTCCAAATTTAAATCCATATGGCTATTGCAAATGTTTGTGCAAAGGCTCTACTGAATCTTTTCCTCTTCTCCAGTTTAAAGTGGCTTGCTGTTCTCCCATTTACACCTCTCTAGCCGTCATATATTTTTGTCCATACAAAACATGGATTTAACAATGTATTTAACTGCAAATACATTCCTCACAGGTGAAAACCAGGGCACAGGCCAAGACTAGGCACTGAGAGCTATTAATAGCTACTATTAACATCTGGGCAACAAGAAACACCTGTCAATCATGTTTCGGTATTTCTGATTATGGTATTTATATGGTATGGTTTTATTAACACATCTACCTGGTTATATCAGGAGATGAAAGCTGAAACTCTGATCATTTCATATTAAACTTCTGATCCTGAAATACAACGTATATTTAAGCAAGAACCACTTTAAAAAGTTGAAAAGTTTTATATACTATTATTAAAACTGTTGAGTGAGAAATTTCCTTAAATGCTCCCGATACAGAAGGTTCCAGTAGGTAGTTAATGTAGAATGTTTACAGACTGACACATTGATATAAAAATTTTTAAAAAGCAGGTATTTTTATACCACGTCTTCTTTAACAAAAGTTACAGAAGGTGAAAACTGTCACTTTGTAAAATAATTCAAAAGTGATTAAATTCATAATATCATCATGATGTTTTTGAGCCATTTGTAATTTATTAGCTCAATTTAGCATTCATAATTGGGATACAGATAAAAATTTGCCTTCAACTCATGTGTATGCAAGAATAATTTTTAATATACTGTAAATATGAAATAAACACCTCTAGTCCTGCATGGCGAAGGTCCGGCACACCAAACTAATCACCTGCTAGGATGTACCCCTGCCT
Source organism: Clarias fuscus (assembly GCA_030347435.1). Classification (NCBI taxonomy): domain Eukaryota; kingdom Metazoa; phylum Chordata; class Actinopteri; order Siluriformes; family Clariidae; genus Clarias; species Clarias fuscus. The sequence continues at coordinate 26,395,782 of CM059220.1, forward strand.
TTGTACTGAATAGTTGTATACTGCACTTACTTGGCTTGATGCGACATATATTGGCAGATAAAAAATGACTTTTTCAATATTCATTTTATTTATTCAAATACTTTTACATGAATATTGAAAAAGTAATATTTAAGTGATAAGTTTGTTTAGTGGTTTTCCTCTGGGTACTCCGGTTTCCTCCCACAGTCTAAAGACATGCAGATTAAGCTAATTGGCGTTCCCAAATTGCCTGTAGTGTGTGAATGAGTGTGTGAGTGTGTATAGATATGTGTGTGCCCTGCGATGGACTGGCACCCCCTATCCAGGGTGTACCCCGCCTTATGCCCTAAGTCTCCTGGGATAGGCTCCAGGCCCCCCGCGACCCTGAATACAGCGGTATAGACGATGAGTGAGTGAGTGAGTGAGTTTGTTTAATCAGTCCTCTTGTATAAATGTAAAGAAATTCAGATCAATCTTTTTCTCATAATCGTGATTTTCTGGAACCTTTCTTGTGAATGACACAATGTGAGGATGTGAGACTCACCAGAAAGCTCGCCATGTGGACACTCCTGAGGCTCTTAGCGGCAAACTCACTGCAAGGCCTTCTGGGAAATTTTGGATTCCTATGCCTATAGCCAGGTTTCTGAAACACAGAGAATGTCATTGTTCAACTCTACGCTCAGACATTAAATATTTAAACGAAGCACATTTCAATGTATTTCTTATTCCTAAGACCCATTATTTAATTGGACTTAAAACAATAGAGAAAGTGTTGAGCTGGCTGTAAAAACTTACAACCAACAGTGTGAGCATGAGGGTGGTCTCGCTTTCACTAGACCTCATATCCGGGTTTATTTGTTTGGCCTGCATTTGAACAAGCACAAGAAAAGTCGCTTTGTTTTAAGAACGACTGCTTACGCCCCCTCCACTCTTTTTTTTGCAGTCCTTAGTTCCCTCCATTCAAAGCCGTTCCTGGCTCACCATCAAGATCCTGCCCCTGAGAGAAGAAAGGCTAATGACAGCCAGTCACGAAAAGGCTAACAGCAGGACGAGGTCTGTGGGAAGGAGGGACGAGGCGAGGAGAGAGTGTTGGGGTGAGGAGCATACAGGGTGTAGCTCTGGGTTAGGACAAGAGACGGATGAACCGGTGAGAATAATGATGCATTCAATTTACTTCAGTAGTGGGAACTCATAATAATGTCATTTACACACACTTTACATTCATGCTACAGAATGGGGAAACATATGCAAGTCCCAGTGCTCTTTTCGTAGCACCAAGCTAACTGTGATGAGTGACGTATACTGTATTTGCCTCCTCAAAACTAGCTGGCTTCACTCACTGAACTCAGGGTGAGGAAGAGGAGGATAGGCATCGCTCAGTATTTTGGTTGGTCTGGATATGGCGTGTCAAATGTGACAAGAAGGTGTCACTCCAGTTTTTTTTATAAATAACAGATTTAATGATTAATTTTATGTTATAAAAAATACCACATAAAACGAGCAAGCAAAGTGCATTATTTTAACATTAAAACCAAGTTTGGCTGACATCAGACAGAGGGATAAAGATGCTGATTATTGTGTTTATAGTGTTTTTAGTCAGGTGTTGCTCTGGTATACTGAGGCATAATTACAGAAGCATTTCATAAGTGTTAGAGGCTTTTATTGGCAATTACATTAAGTTTATTCAAAGAGTCAACATTTGCAGTGTTGACCGTTCGTTTTCAAGACGTCTGCAATTGGCCCTGGCATCATGTCAATCAACTCCTTGGCCACATGCTGACTGATGGCGCAGCCCACTCTTACATTATCAACGCATGGAGTTTGTCAAAATTTGTGGGGTTTTGTTTGTCCACCCGCCTCTTGAAGATTAACCACAAGTTCTCAATGGGATTAAAGTCTTGGGAGTTTCCTGGACATGGACCCAAAATTTCCATGTTTTATTCCCCAAGACACTTAGTTACAGTATCATTTTTGCCTTAAGACAAGATGGTCAATCATGCTGGAAAATGAATTTCATCAAAAGTTCATCACCAAAATGTTCTTGGATGGTTGGGAGAAGTTGCTCTCGGAGGATGTTTTTGTACCATTCTTTATCCATGGCTGTGTTGTTAGGCAAAAATGTGAGTGAGCCCACTCCCTTGACTGAGATGCAACCCCACACATGAATGGTCTCAGGATGCGTTACTGTGGTAGGACACAGGACTGATAGTAAACTTCTGACAAAAAGATTGAAAAACATTGCAGCCAGCAGCAGACTTTAATTATTATTTGATAATAGAAAATTACCATTTGCTTCATTTGGCCAGGGCTGTACAAATCCTGACACAATATTAAAGATGATTTTTTTTTTTAAGATAAAGAAAAAAAAAAAAAAAAAGAAAAAGTGAGGAAGAAGAATGACCTCCACTTTCTGTTTTTCCTCTCTTCCTTTAGTCAATTTATTTTATTTACTTATTTAGATTTGTTTTGTCGATGAAGGAGCGGCAGAAAGGGGAAAGTGCTCACTGGGGTGGAGTGAACTCAGTCACCAAATTCCTCAGTTCACTCTGGGTTCATTCAGGAAGGGGAATGAATCACAGAGCCTCGTACTGTTTCAATACAAGCTTATTTTTCCAATGCTTTAAAAATGTGTGCTGGCGTGAATCATCCCACTAAGGCAGATCTGTAGCATTCTGGCACAGTTAGTGTGTAACCCATCAACTTCTCCATCCCTGGTGGATCCAACTTACAGTAAACTGTCTGTGAAAATTCATCTGAGGGGTTTTTATAGTGTAAATTTATAGTGTAAATTGTTCGAAAGCAAAGCTTACTTTGGACTTTATTATTATTTCAACATGGTGGTGATTCCGCTGGTGCACGGAATCAGAACTGCAGACTGAGGTTTTTTCAGTTACTTTTCTATTGTTTTTTTTTTTTTACACTCAAAAAGTTGTGTTCAGATATGCAAGCATGCAAAACAATGACCACAGGACAAGACAGAAGCACCTCACCTTAAAGCAGTCATTGCTCTCACACACACACACACACACACACACACACCTCTCGATTCAAATGCTTAAAATCATTTGCACCAATAAATATCAGTCTCTAAGGAAAACCATAACCAAGTCAGATGCTGTGGCCTAAAATAAACTTCTCCCAGGTTCAGAAAGTGTCTTAGGTTCATCCAGAAAGTGCTCAGTCTCCAGTGCCGAGTCTCAGGGTATATTTTTGCTGATTTTGACATAACAGAATGAGCCAGGCAGAGGTAGCTTGATGGTTAAGGTATTAGAGTGCTGATCGGAAGGTCCTTCACCGTCAGTCACTCAGATGCATCCCGGCATCAAGCTGGCAACCCGACCGTATAGGAAACTGCCACAGAACGGATGGATAAATCTCCGGACAAGGGAGCATTCATCACATGATGGAATGAGGGCATGTGGACGGACCCTTCCCTCGATAGTCATAAACTGATATTCACTTATTAATGTGAATTGTCATTTTGCAATTACGGATTTGACTTTTCTCTATAGGCTTTTTTTAGACATCGAAACAATGTGGACAAAGGTTTGTGGACACAATCAGATTTTAACATGGGACACTTAAAGGCAGATGTCTATCTTTTCCCAACAACTTGCTTGTACATAGCTCTATCTATTTTGTTCTTTAGAAAATGAACACAGATCCAACAGGTATATTTAGTGTAAACCTTCAGAAATTAAACACCAGTCCTAATTTAGATTGATAAAACAATGGGGAATGTTTGCTCATCAGTTACACAGTGTTTATAATTAATATAATTCCACGACCAGTCGGAAATTTGGACGCCCCTTCTAATTCCATGGTCTTTCCTGATTTTTATTTGTTTTTACATTATAAAACCATGCTGAAGGTGTACAAAACACACAATCATCCTCTTTGAACAGTTGATATAGAGATGCATCGATGTATCGTAACGAACGGCTCTAATCTGAGGTGTTATTTGTTAGTTGTTGATTTCTGAGGATGGTAACTCTAAATTAACTATCACTTAACAGAGGTAAGTTTTGGTCTTGCCTTCCTGGGAAGGTCTTCATGAGAGCCAGTTTCATGATGGAGCTTGATGGGTTTTGCAGATGCACAATACTGTTCTTGTAAGAACTGTTCCAGATCAGCTAACCTCTGTGTCTTAAAAATAACAAATGACTGTTGTTATTGTTGATAATTAATCACCTAATTGTGTGTTTGTTATTCAGTAGTTCTGAAAAATCCATTATTGTTCTATAATTTTAAAAATAAATCTTGTGTCCAAACTTTTGACTGCTACCGTATACTGTATAATTCAGTATATACAAATCACAATAAATTGATGTAATTCTATGTAACATTTTTTGTTCATAATTTCTTGGAAAATAGTGGAAAAAAATCTTAAGAACTCATGCTGCACTTTTCCAGTTTAGCTACAAATCCTATGATGTATAACACTCTTGTCCCGCCCCTGTAAACAAGCTGGCACACAGTCAGCAGCAAACATACTGTAAGAATTTGTGTAGTTTCAATTAGTCCTTTCCAAACCAGCACTCGTGAATTAAAAGGATTGTTCACGGCTGAGTGTGTTCCTGTGAGTGTGTGAGTGTCTGGGAAGGTTGCCAAGATGGCCATGGAGAATCTACTAGCCACAGCAGGCTGAAAGCACTGGAGAGGGGAGAATGTTTTGCCACAGCCTAGGACCAATCCGATGTACAGTAGTTAGAACCTTGTAGAACACAAAAAATGAGAAAATCGCAATGGACAGACTGGCAATAGGTAATGGTATAGAGGTGTGCATCCTTTTGAGCTGCTTCTCGTATTGAGCCACAGTGTAGAGACACACTCAGAGGAACTCTATTTGCCCTCTTCTGCACACACAAGCTCGCTCACACACACACACACACACACGCACACACACGCACACGCACACACACGCACACGCACACACACGCACACGCACACACACGCACACGCACACACACGCACACACACGCACACACACACACACGCACACACACACACTGTAGATGGCAGAGGAATTAAAATCCACCCTTCCACTAAGAAAGCACAGCCAGTTTTGCTCTCCTGTTCTCCTGGCCACAGATGATTGTGGCATTTCTGGGATTTGAACTAGAGGTCTCTCGACAATATGGTGTTTTTCTGCCATGCGAATCAGAGAGCCAAAACAAGTGCTCTTTAAACTCTTGCTGTTGCTGTTCCTTCCCTAACATACTGTTTTAAATAAATAATGCAAAAATCACAGGTTGCAAGATATTTCAACAATCCAAAAATAAACAAGTCCTGTGTTTCTCTAACTGAACATATAATTTAGTTTTTGTTGTGTTAATAGTTACCTACCTAGAAGAAGCCAGATTAAACCCACACAAACTGACATAAAAACTTTACACTGATGTCCTTGGAACACTGAGACCACACCACTATCAGCTCTGTTATCCAAATCTAATCAGACTTAAATGGATTCCAATATGCACCCAGTCCAATGACTTATTTGATATTAAAAAGAGACATTAATGCTTTCCTGTCTGTGCAACATATTTAAACATATTAAACATATCGATAACCTCTACATTAAAATCATTTAAAGTGTTGGGCTAGTCATTGAATTTTCCTTGATAGATTAGGAACAGTAGATTAAGCAGGAAGCAGGAACGAAATGTGGGGACACCAAAACAATATGAGCAAAACAAGCACATCAAGTCTAGTCAACATAATAAAACCCAGCTCAGAATGAAGATTAAGGGGTGTGGAAAGAGAGAGAGAGAGAGAGAGAGAGAGAGAGAGAGAGAGAGAGAGAGAGAGAGAGAGAGAGAGAGAAAGGAGGGTGGGGGGTGGGGGTTTGGGAAGATTTCAGATGTAAGAATCTTGGCTTTACCCCTGACTCTTGAACCTTACCACTTGTCCATTTTCCCCTGTCCCTTTCTACTTTCAATTGCTACACAGTTGTTTGAAGAGTCATTGCTGTTCTTATTGATTCCTTTTCAGAACGCGATTGTACATATGCATGAGGGGTAAGAGTGACCATGGTAGACGAATGCTTTTTAAAGGTATAACATTTGTATTATCTCAAATAAGTAGAAGTTAAAAATATGGCTCCTGGGGGACCCCTGCCTTTTACAGATGTGGCCAAAAGGTTTGAGAATTTTTCATTGACAATTACATTAGGTTTATGCAGACAGTCAATATCTGCAGTGTTGACCCTTCTTTTTGAAGACCTCTGCAATTCACCCTGACATGCCGTCAATCAATTTTTGGGCCACATCCTGACTGATGGCAGCCCATTTTCCTCCAGATGCTCCAAAACAATTAGAAAGGAGATTCATCAGAAAAAATGACTTTACCCCAGTCCTCAGCAGTCCCATCCCTGTACGTTTTGCAGAATATCAGTCTGTCCCTGATGTTTCTCCTGTATAGAAGTGGCTTCTTTTCGGCCCTTCTTGAAATGTACTTAATGAAGGTGAGATCATTCATGTGTGGGGTTGCTTCTCAGCCAATTTCGTCTAAGAACACAGTCACTAATAAAGAATTGTACAAAAACATCCCCCGAGAGCAACTTTTCCCAATCATCCAAGGACAGTTTGGTGATGAACAACTTTTCCAGCATGATGGAGCACATCACTATAATGCAAAAGTGATAACTAATAAGTGGCTCAAGCAACACATCAAAATGTTGGGTCCATGGTCTGGAAACTCCCCAGACCATACCATTGGTCAATCCTCAAGTTCTCGGGTGGACAAAGATAGCCTACAGATCTCAGCATCTTTTACACATGCTTTGAGACCTCCAGCTCCAGCACAGGTAGGAGACTCATACACACCCGGACCCGGAGAGGGGGGATCGCTCTCCCCTCCCCCAATGGTTTCATCAGGCAGGTATAAAGCACTGAGGAAGATTAAACCACATAAGGCAGCAGTACCATGTTAAGAACTTGTTCCTGATGACTGACGTTTTCACCTCCATCTTTAACCTTTCCCTGAGTCAGTGCAACTTTCCCACCTGCTTCAGGAACACAACCATCTTCCCCCTTCTTAAGAAGAACTTACGCACATGTCTGAATTACTAATAGACCAGTATCAGTCACGCCAATCATCATAAAGTTAAAAAAAAAAAGTGATGTTGGCCCACATTCAGAATAGTATACCAGACACTGTGGACCCCCCCCCTACCAGACCAACAGGTCGACCTCAGATGTGATTGCTGCTACCCTTCATCATTCCCTCTCTCACCTGGTAATTAAGTGGTCTTTCATCAGAATGCTTTTTGGACTACAGTTCTGCTTTTAACACAGTCATCCCCAACAAACTCACCCATAAACTGTCCACACTTGGCCTGCACTCTATACTCTGCGACTGGCTTTTAGACTTTCTGACTGACAGGCCCCAGTCTGTCAGGATTGGAAAAAAAGACCTCAGCCAGCATTAGTACAAACACAAGCACTCCACAGGGATGTGTCCTATTCTCTACAGACTGTTCACCCAACATGGTGTGATGATAAATTCTCCCTCAACACGGACAAGACAGAGGATGATCTCAAGGAGATGATAGTGGACATGAGAAAGGAAAAAGGACCTCATCGACCAGAGAAGAACTGCCTCCACCCTAAAGGACCCCACCCATCCTGAGCACAGGCTGTTCTCACCTCTTCCCTCAGGACGGACATACAGAAGTGTGAGATGCAGGACTTCCAGGCTAAATAATTCATTCTTTGACACTGCCATCAGACTCCAAAATAGCTGACAGGAGTTTACAATCATAAACTACCAACTGGACTGAACTGTATCTGACTGTTGACACGGATCTTAGAACATTCATTACGGACTTTCCACAATAATCTGCACAATTTAAATGATATGTTTAATATACGAGGGGAACATGTTTCATTACTGTACATATGACAATAAAATAAACCAATGACAATAAAACTTGAAACTTGTTCTCAAAACTTTTGGCCACTGCTGTACTATTCAAAATCTCGTGCACGTGTAAGTTTGTAGTTGTGAAGACCACATGCACAGTGCTTCCATCTTTACTAAACCCACACTGGGATTCTGCTAGCAGGTCACAAGCCGACAAACAGGTGGCTGAAATGCAGGTGTAGGTTTGAAGAAATAACTAGCTAATGATCAGTCCTATATTGTGCCCCTTTCATGACCAGAGTATGTCAGTATTTGGATTGTAGATGCTTCCATGTGTCATTTTCTCACAGTAATTGGCCACCACACAGTCTTGACTTTAACCCAGTGAAAGTTTTTTTCAAAAAACATTTTGTGGACTGGTTCGAGTCATCCACCATCAATACAAGATCTGGGCCAAAAGTAACCAGAAGAATTTTTGCAGTGTGGCAGGGTACATTATCCTGCTGAAAGACACCATAGTGCATTCTGCAAACACACACACACACACACACACACACACACACACACACACGCACACGCACACACACGCACACGCACACCTGCCTGGCCAGACCACGTAAAATTCAACAGGGCTGTTTCTTGCATTGCTCACACTTCCCATGGACTACTAATGTCCCATAGACAGCAAGCTGCAATTCACTGTGTCCTTGCACTTGTCTTTCATAGCCAGCATGAACTTTTCAACAGTTTGTTTTACAATAGTTCTTCTGTGGAATCGGACCAGACGGCTCCCCATGTTGTCTGACTGTCCACTTGATCTCTAATATATCCCACACCTTCGCAGTTGCCACTGTATTGATCCATCATTATTATTTACATCACTTGGTAATGATTTTAATTGTAAGGTATGTGCAGTATTGGTGTACTGTAATACAGAATTTGCAGTACTCTCAAGTTGAGATGAATGAGACTATCGATCAGACGTACAGATTTAGAAAATATACATGCTTTTCACATTTATTGGTGGGCAGAAACACTGGATCTGACAGTCTTAAAGAAAATTCAATTAATCTTAAATTAATGCCAGTGTAATTCATTCACTATACAAACTACTGGTTGAATTCTACATTCTACAGTCCGTTAACCAGTGATGTTTTGATTCCTGCACATCTAAATAAAAACCAGCTAATTATGTTTAATGAACACATTCATAGAACATAACTCCCCTCCCCCTCCTCTCTGTCCCCCCCCCCCTCTCTTTCCCTCTCTCTGTCGAGCTACACATGTCGTTCCTGAGCTGCCATTGATCCAGACTCCCTCTGCCCTCTGAACCTGCCTGTCTCATCCTGGTGCCCCACTTCTGGTTGGAGATCTCATGGATGTCCCCGTGTGTCTCTTTGGGATGCGTCCGATGTCTGGGGACGGTTTGACTCTACTAGGAAGACGGTTCTGGCCTCGACTACCTGGACTCCATATTAACATTAATTAACATCTGTTAACAACAGTTATACTGAACTGCCTGCCACCTAACACACAGTATGACTGCAGATCAGTTCCTGCTTTCTGTTTCACCCAGATGAGGATGGGTTCCCTGTTGAGTCCGGTTCCTCTCAAGGTTTCTTCCTACTGCCATCTCAGGGAGTTTTTCCCTGGGACCATCTGACTATCTGACCATTTTTGATTCTTACACATTCACATTTCTTAAATGTGACTCATTTCTCAAACTTAAATAATTCTTTTGATTGTGTAAATCTGCTTTGCCACAATGACAATTGTTAAAAGCACTACACAAATAAAATTGAATTGAATAATCATGATGTCATTTCCTGTTTGCATTTCTACAAGACGACTGCATGTTTTAAAAGAGCTCAGAGTGTGTGTGTGTGTGTGTCTGAGACTGCACAAACTCAGACACTACCGCTGTTAAAGGCTACACACGAGGCTTTGAATGGATCCACATCTATCCAGCCACTTAACAAAGTGGATATTGTGTGTGATGCTGGAAAAGGCATCATTTGTAAGTGCAGCTGTGTGTCTGAACTCTCAGATGTAGTGAAAACCATATGCTCAGCACCTTCAAAACATTCTTCACATAGGAGGAACAAGGCTAAAAAAATAATGTGCTGCTTTGAAGAGGTTCAAAGCATCTGGTTTTAACAGTGCACCCAAGTGTGTGTGTGTGTGTGTGTGTGTGTGTGTGTGTGTGGTACGGGGGAATTTGAGGACTGCCTTTGACCATGAGAACAGCAAGGAGAAAGGAGCGAGACATAAAAAAAAGACATACAGCAGTTTTCCCCTCTGGAAACAAGTAGACTTTTGTTTCACACAAACCTATTGCCCTGCTGCTTTTGGGGGGAGAGAGAGAGAGAGAGAGAGAGAGAGAGAGAGAGAATTGGTGAGGTTGGCAGGACAAGAGTGTATAAAAAGACAGTGTGGGAAGTCATTTTCATTTGCAAACAGCAGCTTTTGAGGGTTTTACAGTACATGACAACATCAGATTATAAATAGTTTAAAATATATTAATAACATTCATTATTCCATTCCAGTAAGCACTTAAACCTGATTAGGATCAAACCAGTAACTCTGAAGCTGTGAGGTGGGAACGCTAACTTTCAAATCACCACAATACTACCATTCTGAGCCATATAGAGTTATTAGATTATATTAACTGGGAGACTGTTGAATGTTCCTCTGCCCGTCCCTTTTGGTGGATTTCAGTCAGTGTGACAAAGACTCCTTTCTTGTGCTATAATAACTGCAACATGTGTGCACACAGCTCCATTCCAGACAATGCTCTTACTCTAGCATAAGTTTATTGAGACAAAAGAACACTTGTGGTCTCTCTCCCCTTCTCTCTCTCTCTCACACACACACATTTTTCTCCCCTACCTACTCATGTCTTTCCACTAGAACCACATTTATATTTACATATTTGACATCGCTCCTGACCAACGGGTGGCAGCATCACACAACAGTCTAAACACAGCGCTGCACATGGTATGTCAGGACTCAATCATCTGGGGAATGTTTGAATTACGCTACACTATTTCTACTCAAATCTTGTATAAAATGTCCTGTGTTACTGTCCTGTGTCAGCTTTGGTAAATATTAAATGTCATCCTTCAACTTCAGTTAAAAAAAAAAAAAAAAAAAAGCTAACTGTCTTATAGAAGCTGCTACCTGGACTGACATTTAGTACGCTGCAGATTCGGCTCATCCCGAAGTAGTTTACTATGATTTAATTAATAAAAATGTCAAATCAACCAATCAGATTTCAGCTGGCACTCGACAGGGTTCACATTAAGCTGGTCTCTGTGTGCTTCTAAACAATCTTTTCCAACCTGAAATTAATGAGCCACTGGGGGGCACTACTCCCTCACTCACCACCAGTAACCACTCTGTCCTGGTCATGGGCATGGTGGCTTCGGAGACTATACAAAGGACACATGTCCATCACAGGGAACTATGCACGCACACACATTTACACACATTCACGTTAAGGCATGAGATTCTGAAGAAAACCAGAAAACCCAGATATGCTGACAGCATGACGTGTGAAAGTACAAAACCGTTCTTTTATTTATACAGATTACACATTATCTTTATTGCTTATCCTGTGTAGAGTCCCAGGGAGCCTAGAGCACAAAGGGGGTTACACGACATACTCTGGTACACTGGAGTACCTGAAGAAAACTCACCAAGCATGAGGAGAACACGCGAACTCCACATACACAGACCTGAGGCCAGACTCGGACCCGCAACCCTGCAGGTGAGAGATGACAGTGCTAACCACTAAGACACCGAGCCGCCTTTATATATTCTATTCTATTGTATTGTATTGTATTATATTGTATTATAGTCATTAGTCTGGGAATAATTTCATCACTGGAAGCAGCACTATATATGTGTGCGTGCAGACACACACAGACTGACACACATAAGATGGAGTCATTAAATTTGACTATTTCGATGAGCAACGCAACGTCCTAATGAAATCGCCTCTATTAAGCAGAATGAGAGTGTTATTGCCACTGTATGGCACCAATTTTGCCTGCACAGACATTACTGCCATGTTGCCATGTTTTGAGTAAGCCAATATGGCCGCCTTTAAGCAAAATGGCTTCAGTGAAGAATGTCATGTCGGCTCCTGCTATTACAGCTTATTAGGGTTTTTGGACATTTCCCCTGGTTGATGTTTCATTTCCCAGACTTCTGTTTCCATGGTTTCCCTCTTCCTCATCATTCCTTATATGGTAACACCTTGTATGGCTCACCAGAATCCTTTTGTTTCCCCGGATTTCTACAGAACATGTGAATGGCTTTACATTTTATTAGTAAAGCTTACATAGCTGTTTTTCTGTGAATAAATTAGAGAGAACATTTAGACAAAGCTATATTTTGAGCTCTGTGTGTGTGTGTGTGTGTGTGTGTGTGTGTGTGTGTGTGTGTGTGTGTGTGTGTGTGTGTGTGTGTGTGTCTGTGTGTGTGTGTGTGTGTGTGTGTGTGTGTGTCCACCCCGGATCTGCAAGCAAGCCAAAGCTGGCTGCCAAGTGTATCGAGGCGAGGCAGACACTTCAAGCAGTTCATCCATCATTTTTAAACTTTTAAACACCTTTATGAAAACACACACAGTCAGTCAGTCAACCTCGGGATTAAATCCAGGACCCTGAAACAGTGTCGCTGTAAAACACTGATTTCATTGCCTTAAATATTTGCCCTTTGGACCATTTGTAATAGTTTTCCGGCGTAATCTTTTATAGCAGTGTCGTGAAAACACTCAATAGAATCTGAACCTCAAACATTATTAACAACATTTATTTTATAGTGACTTTTGTGCTACAGATTTCCCAGTTTAACTGACTTATAGCGTATTAGTGTAAAGTAGTCTCTGTACTAAAAAAGAAAAGATGTGCTTTATGTATTGTATTTTCTTTAACTACATAGCAAACACTGAGGTACTGACCTGTGCTGAAGTGTGTGTCCCACTGACAAGCAATGCAGATGATCTTTTTTAGATCAAACACTGTACAATTAAAGCTATAAAAACACAATAAGGTGCTTCTGTGATACCTTTTAAACACTGTTGTACTCTAACACAGTTACTCCACCTCTGAATCTAACTTTTATACTGCTGACACAATGGAAGTGGATACTGTCAGTCCAATAATTTATAACAGTGATGGACATCACCGAACCGTGTAGAAGCACCTTAATTATTTAAAAAAGTTTCCTCCAAGCTCTCAAAAACATGTGAGTAGGTGAAGGTGTAAATAAGGGTTTGAATGTGTGTGTATTGTGCTGAGCTGAATTCTCTCTGTGCATGCTCAGTGTTTCTCTGAGAGACGCCCGAGTCACCACAAACCTGAACTGGATAAAGAGCTTACAGAGATGAATGACTCAATAAATAATGAATGCCATATCATACAGTTGATTCATTTATTGTTGGTGTTTTTAAGTGTTGGAATGACTGGCATTCCCAAACTGCCCAGAGAGTGTGAATGAGCGTGTGAGTGTGTGCCCTGCTATAAATTGCTATGGATGTTTTTTGCAAACTTAATTTAAAATGGATCAAATACACTATCGCCGTATCAATCTACACTTAATCATTCAATAATGACAAAGCAACATGTCCAGGGTGTACCACACCTCGAGCCCTAACCCTCCTGGGATGAGCTCCAGGCCCCCTGCAACCCTGTAAACAGGATAAAGCGGCGTAGACGATGAGTGAATGAGTGAGTGTGTGTGTGTGTGGAACACTTACAGTATATAGTGTGTGTTATGGAGATAACACAAACAGGTGCTTTTTCACTAATGTCTCTCTATTTACTCTTTTAATACAATAAGAAAAGTGATATTAAGGCATTCGTGCATTAATATAACTACATAATTTGTCCTAAAGAGAAGTTACTGCCTGAGCTGCTGTTCTAGAAAATTAATCAACACTTTCTGACTTTTCGATTTTAGAATTCAGCCACACTGGTTGGGAATAATTAAAGAATGCTTGATTAAATTAAAAACAATGTAAGATAAGATGTATGAGGAAAACGCAGGGGACTCGCCTGGCGCTCTCAAATGTAGCAGAGGACGTTTTTCCAGCAGCTCCAAAACCCACTCCAACAGCCAAGCCCTCTGAACAGGGGGGGGAAAAAACACACACACACAAGTATCTTAGAGTTAGAGTTAAAGTGGAGTGAGGTGAGAGTCAGAAATCAGAGGTTGTGTTCTCAGTGAGGACGGGAGACATTAGACAACAGTTTGTATTGGAAGAAAATGCCAGACCTGGGAAGAATCCAGAATCTTTTCTTATATTTGCAGCGCACACAAACACACAAACACACACAAACACACACAAACACACACAAACACACACACACACACACACACACATATCCTCACAATTGTAAATTGTCACCTTCACTTGATTTTTTTTTTTTTTTTGCAAACTTTATTTAAAATGGATCAGATACACTATTAGGACATCAATCTACACTTAATCATTTAATAATGACAAATCAAAACAAAAAATGCTTTGAGAAAAGTTAGCTTTGAAATTTCTTTAAACTAGCACAAAATATTTTCAATTCATCCCTCATAATTCATATGAATTGAACTTCTTTGTAACTGGGTCCTTTGTTGGGCTGTGTGGCATTCACTTTAAAGAAAGGACAGATTTTACTGAAAGGTTCAGATAAAGCTATTTGCAAAGATAATTACATTCAAGCACATCTCATTATAACACAGTTTTATAAGCACACAGAATTACAACACCACAGAAACAGAAACTAATCAGGAATGGAACGAGTTGTTTTCAGCAGCCTGTTGGTGTGTGTGCTCGGTTTAATGCCTCACTATAGTTCTCATTTCTGTTTGACTTCTTGTGTTTACTGTGCTGTCCAGAAAGAACTGAGACGCACTCATTTGCTTATTGTACATGTCAGTGTTTCACTGTAAAATCAATTGAAACAATTTAATGTGAGGAGAAGCAGATTCTCAAGTGTGAGAATTCACATTCACATCCACTGCTGTGTGCACAGGACATGAGTGTCACACTGTGGTAATGAGATCATAATGGGCTCAGCTCAAGTTCTGCGTACACACACACACACACACACACACACACACACACACACACACACACTCGCAAGTCATATTTAATAACACACATTTTTAGTCTGTGTAAATGCAGGTATTAAATGTAATAAACTGGTCGTGTGGATACACTTGAAAATGGCAATGCACACACACACACACACATGCTTTGGTTTAAAATAAAAATATTAATGACAATAAATGAGAATTTGAGTTTTCAGTCCCTGATTCAGTGGTACCTCAGCATATGAAGCATGTTCGGCATACGAGCGTCCGAGCCAGTCGCATGTATTTCCGTTTGCACATACTGTGTGTAACATTCTTATAGTGTTGGAAACTGATGATATTGGTAATATTTTTGGAAGTCTGGAAAGGATTATTTGGAGTTACATTATCTCCTGTGGGAAAATGCGATTCACTATACAAAATTTTGCCTTAAGAACTCGCCTCCGGAACGGATTAAATTCCTACGCCATGGTACCACCTAGTGCCGTAGCCATCGAATATTTTAGTAATCGAGTATTCTACAAAAAAAAATAATTATTGATTAATCGAGTAATCGGATGAAATGTACTTTTGCTTAATTAAACTTTTTTTTTTTATTTAAAATAATTGTACATATTAAATGTAAAATATATAAGAGAAACAAAGATTAATTGGTTTCCTTAAAAAAAAACAAAAAAAAACGTATTTTTTAAATGCATACAGCATTTTATCAAAAATAAACATTGTCATTATTCACAGTTCAAGGAATAGCTTAAAGTTGAGTGAGGTGAATTAAGTGCATTAATTAAGTGCATGTAAATACATTCTTATTCTTAACGCCTTTTCTCAGATGCAAAAACTAAAAAAAAAAGTATTAAAAAAAAAACTTTCTTGCTGGTTTTTTCTTTTCTTGGCTCGCTGATATTTTTATCGCTCCCTTCCATTTTGCAGCCGGCAACAGAACGCTCCCTCAAATCAATACAGCGCTAACAGTTTGCGTCTCCTTCTGCTTGCATCCGGAAGCGCGCCATGTCACGCCAAACAAATAATTGCACAAGAGCATAACGCAAGCTTTAAAATGTGTTAAAAGAAGCTTCGAGGCAGAAGATTTTGCCTCGATCATTTTTTGTAATCGAGTTACTCGGGGAATCGTTTCAGCCCTAGTACCACCGTATATTCATTAAGACGTAACTGCATCAAGCTGGCACACGCTGGCATAATTAAACTCTTGCATTTTTCTTTTGTAATGCTTTTCACATAAGCAGCCTTTCTTTGTTTATTTAGGAAGATTTCTCCATTCAGGAGGTTAAAAGCTTTTAGTGTAATGTGACGTCCAGACCAGGGTTTCATTCTCCTAAACTGACTGATTTGTATAGAGGTTGCGATTGACTTGGCCAGTCTAAATCATTTAACGTTTATCTACAGATGAAGTGCTTTGTGGTGTTTCGGTAGGTTTTGGCACATTGTCTTACTGCACATTAGATCGTGTGAGATTTCTTTAAACTGGCAGACAGAATGCTTCTGAACACTTTCTGCACCACCATGAGTTCCACATAAAATAAGATTAGTGAGTCCATTTCAGAAGCAGCCAGGCAAGCACGAGCCATGACACTAGCTCCACCGTGCCTGACAAATGAGCTGATATGTTTGGGAGCTGGTCCTTTTTTTTTTTTTTTTTTTTTTTAGACACTTTGCTCTATCTATCACTTTTAGCCTTCCAGTTCTTCGTGTAGTACGGCTTCTATAGTGCTGCTCTCAAAGAACGCCTTGAATGGTTGTTTGTGATACCTTCACCCCTGTCCTGTGGAGGTTGTTAGTGATGTCACTGACTCATGTTTTCCTTCTCACAGCCTTCATAAAGTTTCTTTCATTACCTGTTGATTTCCTTCGCTGACCTGTTCAGTGTCTGGTTGTTAGTACACCAGTGGTTTTCATTTATCAGGTTTAAAATAGCTTTTCTCCCATGAGCAGCTCTATGTTCGTCAAATTATATATTTTCTATCAACAAATAAATCTTCATAGCACTTAAACCAAAAGTAGATTCCTATTCAGAGGTATTAACTGTTCAAACAATCTAACAGAGTACCTCTGGCAGCAGGTTACACTTGTGAGTCACATGTGCCAATATTTTTGATGACTTGAAAAATGGGTTTAAAAGGTGCCATGTTCGAAGCTGTTTAACACATTTCAGTTAAAGCTGACATTCTGATCTATTGTTTCATATTCATCTTTTGATAATAAACACAAGGTCTTCAGTGCATAACAAAAGCAAAAGATTCAGCCTTACAGTTCTGATACTTTTGGAGGAGAAATGAATACTGTAACAAGGTCAATAAATATTTGTACATTTACAATCCTATTGTTACAAGGACTACTGAAAGTAATTTCAAAAGTGGGCATAATTTTGTTATTAACTGATATGGATCATTCAAAATCCATATGCTGGTAGAGTAACTCTTCCTCTATGGTACTACTCATCACAAGAGCTGCAGTTGCTCCATCATTGAACCCAACTCTCAAATCGTCTTTGAAACTCTCTTGGAGAAGTTGATGCTCTCCCATTAACCTGCAGAATGTTTACGTGAATTTACATTTAAAGAAGGGGAAACCAGCAATGAAGACAAACCACGCAAAGGGAGACTTTTAACAAAATGGACAAAGACAATTAGAGAATTGGGTTCAACAATGGTGCAATGCCATTTTTAAAACTTAAAACTTATGCACACTTTTGTGCTATCTTTGCTATGTTATCTGTCCATAGTCTCCGCCCAATATGACCTCAGACTAATTTTCTTGAATAGGAGTGGAACCTTGTGTGATCTGGCTCCAGCACATTACAATATGCCATGGTCACAGTTGCTGATATCACATTTTACTCTCCATTCTGATGTTTAAGCTGAACATGAAGTGAAACTCCTGACCTTTGTCTGCATGAGTTTATGCACTGCATTGTTCTCACATAATTGTATAATTCCATGAAAAAGCAGGCGGATGTAGTCAGTGTGCGAGGCGATCGGTTACATTTGCCCTTGCTACCATGTATGTGGAGTGATTTCATGCCACAAGGTGTAATTTCTGCTTGGAGTGTGCTGATTTATTCTTGTACACCCCATACCCTACATCATACCACAGCATTTTAATCATGGTTGTTTTTTTCCATAGGGCAATCAGATGACGCACCGCCAAAGGTTTGATTATTTCAATTACATTAGCTTTCATTGTTCTACACTCAGCTGCTCCTGCCTGACTCTCTGAATACGGTCCTATCAGTGTCGAGGCTTGTTCTGTTGAGTACTGCGCACACCCTTTTCTGGGCAATTTCAGGTTGGTAGAAAATCGGCCAAATACTTATCATAGACTGCCATATGTTTTTACTTTAGGCACTTTATGAGTTCCAGGAGGGCTCACACCAATGTGCCTTCATCATAGGAAACCTGCAAGCAAGAGTAGCAATCTAACGGGCTTCACGATCGACATGGCTAACCTCATCTCAGCGCATCTCAAACATGTTTTTAAGAGACAGTTATGGGATTGAGGGATATGAAGCACCTGTCTGAGAAAATATGGAAACATGAGGACACCAGGGCAGATATGAAATAATTATGACTTGAATGCACTTGCTAGTGTACCACTGCAAAACTAAGGTTTTTTGGGAGAGAGTGTTTTATTTACATCTGGTGTTTCTGTGTTTTATAGAGGAGTACACTGGTGTCGTTACAATTTCCATTCTTGGATTTTAACTAGGACGCCTACATGGCGTGTAGCATCCTTGCTATTGGACGTGGTCGAAATCATTTGGGAAAGCTTGCACAAGGAAACGTGATTAAACACTGTGTTTACTCTAGCCCTCTGGTAGATGAAGTGCAGAACTACATGAGAAAAATGGCTACGCCTCAGCGTTGTCCGTTATTTACAATTTAATTTAAATACAAATTATTTCAGAAGAAGACTCATTAGTAATCATCTGAAATAAGAACAATGGATTTTGTCTGCAGCTTTAAACATGTGTATCTTCTTTTCTCTCTTTATTTAAGCATAATTGTGTTTAGTCAATGTGGTACAGCCCAACTCACATTTCCACCCGCCATCACTGATTTAAATCAGTTCATTTCTGGACTTGACCATTTTCAGTGCTTAATTAATGTTTGCAGAAAACATTACAGAGAAAACTCATCATTGTCCTTTGTCCAACCTGCGCCAAATCAGATCCGCTCCACTATACTGACCCCTACGATAAAATGAACAAAAAATGGTGACCCTGGAGCTAGATAATCATACATTCTGACTGCAAAAAATAATTAACAATGAATTAATCAAAATATAAAGAATAACTAATTATTATATTTAATATTACCTTTTAAAATTATTATTAGTCTTTCATGAAAGTAATATCAAAAATAAATGAAGAAAGGACGAGGCTGCACAAGACTTCTATGGAAAATAAATGAAAAAACAGTTCCAAACAATTCACTAATACAACAGCTGGCCATTTACTTTTCCTTCGTCAAAAAACATTAAACTCATTAATATTGATGGGGCTCGAGCAGGAGGAAACTGGCAACCTTTCTATGTATTTATTGAAGTTTCCAGCAAATCCGAAACTTTCATTTGTCACATCATTTGTGCTACTTCACATAAATAATAAAAGCGCTAATCTTCTTTCCACTGCACAATTAACGGTCCTGACGTCCTGAGTAGATAAAAATGACCCAAAAAATGAGATGCATTTAATCACTTCTGCTTATGAGACACAAACACACCAGTCACAGAGAATTCAAATGAACAATCAGGCATAAAATACCCATGTAAGTAATGCTGAATGTCAAGTACGAAATTACTGAGTGTGTAAGTGGTTAAAAGTGTGATGTGATCCAGATTTAAGATGCAGGGTTGTGGTAGTACTGAAGATTAGGGGGATGATGAGAACACACAGAGGAGAAGAGATTCAACTGATCCTAAGGTGCTGTTTAAATGCAAAAGAACAGTTAAGAGGTAGAAGAAGAAATCAGCCATGCAACAATAATGGGATGTTCAAGTCAGGACACGAACAATGTTTAATAGTGCATTAATAATGTGATACAAGGTTATTGCAGTTGCTTGCTTGTATGTACAGGTGAAACTTGAAAAATTAGAATATCGTGCAAAAGTTCATTTATTTCAGTAATGCAACTTAAAAGGTGAAACTAATATACAAGATAGACTCATTACATGCAAAGCAAGATAGTTCAAGCTGCGATTTGTCATAAGTGAGATAATTCATGCTTTAAGCCATTCATTTCGTGGCTTACAGCTCATGAAAACCCCAAATCCACAATCTCAGAAAGTTAGAATATTAGGAAAAGGTTCAATATTCTAGGCTCAAAGTGTCCCACTCTAATCAGCTAATTAAGCCATAACACCTGCAAAGGCTTTCTGAGACTTTAAATGGTCTCTCAGTCTGGTTCAGTAGGAAGCACAATCATGGGAAAGACTGCTGACCTGACAGTTGTGCAGAAAACCATCACTGGCATCCTCCATAAAGATGGAAAGCATCAAAAGAAGTTGGATGTTCCCAAAGTGCTGTATCAAAGCACATTAACAGAAAATTATGTGAAAGGGAAAAGTGTGGAAGAAAAGGTGCACAAGCAGCAGGGATGACCGCAAACTGGAGAGGACTGTCAGGAAAAGGCCATTCAAAAGTGTTGGGGACTTTCACAAGGAGGGGACTGAGGCTGGAGTCAGTGCATGAAGAGCACACACACACCACACAGACGGATCCTGGACATGGGCTTCAGATGTCGCATTCCTCTTGTCAAGCCGCTCCTGAACAACAAACAACAGGAAGAATGGAGAATCTGCTGGTGTTGGTCCACTGTGCTTCATTATGTCCAGGGTCAACGCAGCCATCTACCAGGAGATTTTGGAGGACAGACGAGCTTTATGGGGATGCTGACTTCATTCTCCAGCAGGACTTGGCACTTGCCCACACTGCCAAAAGCACCAAAACCTGGTTCAATGACCGTGGAATTACTGCGCTTGATTGGCCAGCAAACTAGCCTGACCTGAAACCCATAGAGAATCTATGGGGCATTGCCAAGAGAAATATGAGAGACATGAGACCGAACAATGCAGAAGAGGTGAAGGCCGCTATTGAAGCATCCTGGTCTTCCATAACACCTTAGCAGTGCCACAGGCTGATAGCTTCCATGCCACACCGCATTGAGCCTTTACTTACAAAGCCCCAAAGTTATGGAATAGTCTTCCAAATAATGTTTGGGACTCAGTGTTTACATCTAGGCTAGAAACCTATTTATTTAGCCAAGAATTTTTGTAGATATACTTGCCGTAGGTAAAGGAGCAGATCTGGGGGACTCATGGACGTAGAGTATTCTGGTGAACTGGTATGTTTAGATGCTGTCCTCCCCACTCTCATTGATCACTCAGGTTTGTTGACGGTGAGGTGATTGGTTGCTTTACATCACAGGGAGCCCTCATGTCTGTGTTTCCTTCTGGCTCTCCCTTTTAGTTATGCTGTCACAGTTAGACCTGCCAGAGTGCACTCTACACTAAATATACATTCACCTTCTACATTATGTGACTGTGACCATACTTAACTGTTACTGTATCTCTCCTCTTCTGCTCTCTCCTCTCCTCTTCTCTCTCTCTTTTTTCCCCTCTCCCTGTCTCTGTCAAGCTACACATCATTGAGCCTCCAATAACTAACTGGACTCCATATTAACATCAATTCACATCAACTGTTATACTAAACTGCCTGCCACCTAACACAGTACGAATGCAGATCAATTCCTGCTTTCTGTTTCACCCAATTGAGGATGGGTTCCCTGTTGAGTCCGGATTCTCTAGAGGTTTCTTCCTATTGCCATCTCAGGGAGTTTTCCCTTGCCCTAGGCTTGCTCATCAGGGACTATCTACCATTTTGATTCATACACATTCACATTTCATACTAACTTATTAAACTGAACTGAATCATTTCATATTTATTTCATATTTTACTTAATTTGCATGTCTTTTATAAATGTTTTGATTGTTTTATATGCAAAAATAAGGAAATTGGTAATACTGGTAATATGATAAGTTCCCTACATACCACCATTTGAGTTACAAACATTCCAAGATACGAATATATGCTCACGCATGTTCAATCCTGGAAGTTAGATATTATTTAAATAGTTCCAGATGTCCTAGTTGCTTTCTGTTCTGTGATATTCAGTGGTGTAACTATGAAAAATTGTTTAGATGATGTGCAACCACAGTGGGGCAAATACAAACGCAGCGGGGCACAATCCAGTGTCTTCTTGTGCCAGTCCCAAGTCTGGATAAATGCAGGGGGTTGTGGCAGGAAGGGCATCCGACGTAAAACATTAGTCAAATCAAATTATGCAAATCATTAACAGGACTTCCATAGCAGATCGGTCATGGCCTGGTTTAACAACAAGCGCCACCGGTGCTGTTGACCTACAGGGTGCTGGTGGAAATTGGGCTACTGTTGGTCGAAGAAGGAGAGGAGGAAGGCGTGTTCATAGGCAGAGAGAGAGAAGTGGAAAGGCAAGAGTTTAGGAGTGTCAGTAGGGACTTTGAATGTTGGGACTATGACAGGGAAGGCAAGAGAGTTGGCTGACATGATGCAGAGAAGGAAGGTGGATATACTGTGTGTCCAGGAGACCATGGGGAAAGGTAGCAAGACTAGATGCTTAGGAGCAGGGTTCAAGTTGTTTTACCATGGTGTCGATAGGAAAAGTAATGGAGTACAGATCTGGCCACTAAGAACGCACGTTTCGAGAAAATGGATCTCAAGAGCTTCTGCAGCAGCGTTCAAGAAGCTGTGAAAATGACATTCATTACCCGTAGGAGGCAGTCGTGTTTCAATCTGAGGTATTGTGTACCTATTGAAGCCGAAAATGTGTTTTTAATCTCTCTTAGGCACCCATTGACAGCAAGCAACAGAGCTCATAAACGTGTCGAGCTCAAACTGTAAATATATGACAGATATGTCTCAGGTGTCACCAGATAGCAGGTGAGCACTGACAGACTGACCTCCCATCCCTTCAATCTCTGCAGCAATGCTGGACGCACTCATCCGTCTGTTTTCCAAAGCCAATCTTTGGATCTGACGCTGAGAACGTGCACTCAGTGTAACACTAATGAGTCACATGACAAAAGGGAAGGAAAATGACTAATTGTGCTCAATTTGTACATTTTCACTTAGGGGTGTACTCACTTTTGTTGCCAGGGGTTCAGCTATTATTGACTGTATTATTGACTCATTGTGTCAAAGAGTCATTTATGCAATGTTGTAATATGAAAAGATATAACTAAATATTTGCAGAGATGGGACATTGCCGTTGCTGTTTTGCCGCGACAGAGCGCGTGGTTGTAATAGACATTCCCCTTGACTAACTACTGTAAAATATTATAAATATTTAATTTGTAAAATAGCATACATACATCAGAGGTTGTGTATAGAGTAATTAAAAACAATACAATAAAGGTATCAGGTAAATAAATTCTCAGACTCTTCCGTTGCAGGGATTAAAAAACTAATAATATCAATTTAGAATCCGTAGAATGTCAGTGGTCCGCACACAACCTCTCGCCTTTCCCTGAATTCACCGTTTTCACGGGGGTGGGACTAAGAAACACGCATCTCGGGTAATTCATACTGTACAGATATAATTATTTTACAGTACATGAAAATTTACCCTGACAAAGAGCAATATAAGAAGAGTGCCAGCTGGCACATCTAAAATAGATGCCCAATTATTTTTTTATCGTCTAAGTTTTTTTCCTACACTTGTGCTATGTTGTTTACTTACAATATTTGTTAATTAGTGGTGCTAATCTCACAGGCTTATTTTTCTTTTTCTTCTTCTTCCGTGTGAAAGTTTGGCACGTAACTAGTCCCGCACCGTTTGCGTAGACCCATGAATGAGGTATCAAATCGTACGGCTTGATCGGGAATGGGGCGCTATGACTTTTCTAAGGGGTGGGCGGGTTAATTGCCCCCATAGACTTTACATTGAGACCAACATCAGCTATGACATCAGCTGTATCTATGACTATGACGTGGAAAGCTCTATGACGTCACGCCAAGCACCACTCACATTTTCTTCAGGCAATGTACCTTTCTGGTTTAAAAATGCAATTTAAATGAGATTTGGGCTCCGAGATGTTGAGCCTATTTCCTACGTCGTCTAATCAGAGCTCTACCCCCCGCTTGGTTCATCTTCATAGTTAGATTTGATATTTTTCGAGTGTAATTAATAAATTATGTTCATAATAATGAAATGATTTGCCCTAAACTTGTGCTTTAAAATTAATCTAAAATTCTTTTAACTTCGGCATGTTTAAACCCGCGGCTTGCACTTTTACTTTACAAAAGGCAGAGTTTTTATCAAAAGGCTGATAAATTAGTGCGATTTATTGATAAAAATGCAGACATACATACCCAGAAATTAAACAAGCACAAATATATATATATATAGGCTGGATAAACGCTGGCTTTTCCAACACGACAGGGCGCTCCGATGTGAGCCGATTTATTCAAGTCATAATATAATATAACATAGTTTTGCTTTTTGTGAGCATAAGAATTGCATTTCAAGTAATGTTTCATGGTGCTCCAGATGGTCAGTTCTACACTGCCCAAGACTTTCAAGACAATCTACCAGGTTTGTTCATTCTCTAGAGAAATACGACTAATAATACGACTGTCCATACAGTAAATAAAAAGAAAAGTATCAAAATCAAAAATTATCAAATCCAACTATGAAGTCCGATTTAAATGCTATCATTAAACATTTTAACATTTTAATTTTTTAAAATTATATTTTTCATCTAAAAAAAATGCTACAGTATTTGCGCACCTAGTTTGATAAGTTCACACCTATCGTGAATGAAAGGTGAGAGGAGATTCCTCAGAATCAAGTAAATTACAAACTGCATGTAATGTAAAATATGAATAAAACAGTATTAGACACAAATATATTATATGGTAGTATAGTCATTGAAAAAGCTATTTACACATGAGTTCTCAAATGTAAAGCAAATGCAATTATTAATTTATTAAATATTTAACTTCATTCAGCCGTTTAAGTTATATGAAAAATAAAAAATAAAAACAACATGCCTACCAGCCCACTATTATTTTCTGTTCAAATTTATAAAGGTGCCTGCGCATGTGTGCAAAAAGACGAAGTACAACAAAGAATACAAATGTATAATTAATAAAGTTAGCCTTAAACAATATTGTTTCCAATGTTGTTCCAATATTGTTCCAATGCAAACTTGAATTTTATTTTGTTTTACAATAGATCTTTTTTTTTAAATATACAGTAAACAATAAGCACTGCCTTTTGCAAAGTGAAAGTGAGTGTCATTGATCAAAAGGCTGATAAACACGCATTCAGATATGAGCAAATGTATTGATAAAACTGCAGACATACTCCCCAAGAAATGCAACAAACATATATATAGTCTACTCGCTGAATACAACGCGACTGCGCGCTCCGAGATGAACACATGCAGACCCCCAGTTACTGTAATCCCTCTTCTCACCTTTCATTCACAATAGGTGTGAAGTTATCAAACCGGGTTCGCTGATGGGGGAATTGGCAGAATTGAGGAGTTTAAAAAGAATTAACAAGACCGAGCGTCTCTGCCTAAAATATATTTCGTCAGCACATAAGTGAAATGTATTTCGCGTATATGCTTAAATATTCCTTATTATTTATGGACGTGTATTGTGTTTGATCTGGATTATTGCGAGACGCAATGACTTTCTGCCATTTTTATCGATAAATCGAACGAGTTTATCAGCCTTTTGATCAAAGCGCTGTCTTTTGTAAAGTGAAATACGGACAAATCGGGGTTCACGCACGCCGATGAACAGCTTTATTTCAGTCATAAATTCACATAAAATCCACATTCCAGCTATTATTTCCAGCTATGGTCAAATAATGGATGAAATGGGGGACACAAACACCAAGAAGACATTATGTTTATTATTATAAAAAGCCCGAAGCACTTCGTGTGCATATAAGAATATTTACAAAAATATATTGATTTTTTTGTTCATTCGTGTCTTCTGATGGTGCTCAATGTCGACACATTTTTACGTTTTAACGAAGATATTTTGTCATATTCACGAATCAGGACAATCGCATAGTTAACACTAACTGAACAACAGGTCTTTACTTCGTAATACACCTGTCCTTAAAAAGGAATATTTAGGTAAATACACTAAATATATTTCACTTAAATATTACAGATTAAAACAAGAAAAGAAGACGTGCTGAGCTTCAGTTCATACAAAATGTCTAGGAAGGAAACTGTTGTCGTTATTTTACAAATCTGAACATATTCAGTAAATTTGTGAATTACACAAAGTATTTGTAACAACGTGGGTCGCGCGAGGGGCAGAGCCGCGCTTAAACTGCAGATCCGCAAGTGCTACCGCGCGGAGTACTGAACAGCCACCGGCGCGGCCATTTAAACACGCGACTGCCAGACAGACTAAACAACAGTTTAGCGTGCGCGCTCTGTTTACTAGTGCCACAACCCCCCCCCCGCTCTCTCTCTCAAATAAATAAGGGCAAATAAATCCGTTCTCGCGTAGAGACGGCGGAGCTCTGTTTATTTTGTTTTCAGTTTCCTTTTGTTTCCGTTTAAATTGTTAATTAATAATCCCACGCCATCTCCAAACGGAAAGGTCTTCCCGTGCGTATCACAAGCACTCTCACATACTCCTATTTCGTTTACCCATCTAAAGTCCTGCGTATAGGTATCATTTTAAAAGTACAATTGTAAGTAAATTACAAACTGCATGTAATGTAAAATATGAATAAAACAGTATTAGACACACATACGTACATGATATGGTAGTATATACAATGAAGAAGAGTGCTCAAATGTAAAGCAAACAAAATTATTAATTTATTCTGTATATTTAACTTCATTCAACCGTTTAAGTTACATGAAAAAATAACGTGCCTACCAGCCCATTATTATTTTCTGTTCAAATTTAAAGATGCACACGCGTGTGCAAAAAGTCGAAGTACAACAAAGAATACGAAAATGTATAATCTTTAATAAAGTTAGCCTAAAACAATATTGTCTCCCATGCTGAAGCAAACATGATTATGTTTTTGTTTTAGTTGTTGAATACAACGTGACTGCGCGCTCCGAGGTGAACACATGCAGACCCTCAGTTACTGTAATCCCTCTTCTCACCTTTCATTCACAATAGGTGTGAAGTTATGAAACCGGTTTCGCTGATGGGGGAATTGGCAGAATTGAGGGGTTTAAAAAGAATGAACAAGACCGAGCAGACGTCTCTGCCTAAAATATATTTCACCAGCAAAACAAACATAAATAGAAACAAATAAAATGTTTAATGATATAAATTAAATCAGACTTCATAGTTGGGTTTGATACTTTGAGTGTAATTCATACATTTACTGAATATATTCACATTTTGTAAAATAACGAAACCAATTTCCTTCTTGGACCGCACGTCTACTTTCCTTGTTTTAGTCTGTAATATTTAAGTGAAATACATTTTGCGTATATGCTTAAATATTCCTTTTTATTTATGGTCTGGTGTAGTATGTTTGATCTGCATTATTGCAAGAGGTGATGACTTTCCGGGGGAGTATGTCTGCACCTTTTGTAAAGTGAAAGTACGAGCCGCGGGTTCACGCACGCAGACGAACAGCTTTATTTCAGTCATAAATCCACAATCACATTCCAGCTATTATTTCCAGCCATGGTCAAATAATGGATGAACTAATTATTCAATGCTGGACATAAACAGCAAAAAAGACAGATGATTATTTTTATAAAAAGCCTGAAGCACTTCCCGAAGTGCTTGACGCATTTTTACGTTTTAACGAAGACATGTTTACATATTCACGAATCAGGACATTCGCATAATTACTGTATACGTGCACGCGTCTAGGTGTATGTGCACGGAGAGTTTGTGTATATGTGCGCGCGTCTCATAGGCATGTGTACGCGAATTTCATATGTAGTTGTGTGAGCAGTTAGTAGTATATATAGATGTGTGACTGTTTCATATATGTGTATGCAAGTGTTTCACGTGTGTGTGCATGAGTGAAGTTTGATTTAAGCCCTATACGGCGCCTCATAATTTAGGGCATCTCTTTTCATCATTATGGACATAATATGAAGCAGATATACGCAGATTCATCATAAAATATTATTATTGTAAAACAAAATTAAATTCATGTTTGCTTCAGCATTGGAAACAATATTGTTTTAGGCTAAATAATTATACACAATTTTTCGTAGTACTTGTCTGGCTTTTAGATAAAGTCCTTCCATGCGCCATCTGGCGGATATTCAGTGAAGCACAGCACATTTATGTTATTATTTATTTTTCTCGCGGGAAAAAGCGCGCATTCTTAATGGCCAGATCTGTAGAGTTTCTGACTAATCTGTTTAACAAGATTTTGGAGAGTGAGAGCATCACAGAGGAATGGAGGAGAAGTGTATTATTGCCGATCTTTAAGAACAAGGGGGGTGTGCAGAGCTGTGGCAACTGCAGAGAAATAAAGCTGATGAGCCATACAGTGAAGCTTTGGTAAAAAGTAGTGGAAGCTCGGTTAAGGGCAGAGGTGAGCATTTGTGAGCAGCAATGTGGTTTAATGCTAGAAGAGTTCAAGGTGGAGGTGGGTCTGCATCAAGGATTGGCTCTGAGCCCCTTCTTGTTTGCTATGGTTATGGACAGAATGACAAATGAGGTTAGACAGGAGTCTGCATGGACAATGATGTTTGCAGATGACGTGCTTTGTAGCGAAAGCAGGGAACAGGTGGAGGTACGCTCCGGAAAGCAGAGGAATGAAGGTTTAACATGTGTGTCAATGAGAGGAACCTAAGTCCTAGGTCCAGAGCAATGGACAGTGTGGAAAGGAGGTGAAGAGGCGGGTACATGCAGGTTGAAATGGGTGGAGAAAAGTGTCAGGTGTTTTATGTGATGAAAGATTATCAGCGAGAATGAAAGGTGTACAAGACAGTGGCGAGACCAGCGATGCTCTACGGCTTAGAGACAGTGGCACTGAAGAAAAGACAGGAGGCAGAGTTGGAGGTAGCGGAGATGAAGATGTTGAGGTTCTCTTTGGGAGTAACAAGGATAGATAGGATCAAGAATTAATTAATCAGAGCTCATTTTTACACCCAAAAGTTTTATCTCCAAAACCCATGTTTGGAGATAAAGTCAGAGAGGCCAGATTGAGGTGGTTTGGACATGTTCAGAGGAGAGATTGCGAGGATATTGGTAGAAGGATGCTGAGGTTGGAACTGCCAGGCAGGCGGTATAAAGGAAGACCAAAGAGGAGATTTATGGATGCAGTGAGAGAGGACATGAAGTTAGTTGGGATGTTAGATGGAGGCAGATGATTCGCTGTGGTGACCCCTGAAAGGGAACAGCCAAAAGACAAAGTAGAAGAAGATTTGTTGGACATTAATGTCCTCCTGAATGAGGGACAGATCAGCAGCAGGTGACACAAACTGGTATAACAAATCATCTCTATTCATCTCTATGTTATTGTATTGTGAGAAAGAAATGTAAATTATACACACTGCCTGGGAAAAACACAGGGTGACCATAAAGAAATCCCTTCTATAACTTTG
Source organism: Clarias fuscus (assembly GCA_030347435.1). NCBI lineage: Eukaryota > Metazoa > Chordata > Actinopteri > Siluriformes > Clariidae > Clarias > Clarias fuscus. Next base: position 26,425,347 of record CM059220.1, read on the forward strand.
TGCTACATGATCAAAAGTACAAATTCTTTTGTAAAGTGGGAAAATGGTAAAAGTGTTTTAGTTAACTCCACGTTAGTTAACTCTTGTTTTTTTTTTGTTTTTTTTTTTAAAATAAGAATCCAATCTGCTTCATGTCTCAACATTTCAGACACAATGTAATTAGGCAGATGGTTGGTTACTGAATTTTGTCTCTATCCAATTCACATACTGCTTTTAATGGAATTAAAGACAGAGACCATAAACAATTCTGCATTCAACAATTCATTAACACAATTTAAAACACCATATTGAAATGCAAAGCTAATGCAGTAAAAACCACTTTACATCACATGAATAGATGTTTACTGTGGTTAAAAAGCAAGCATCTATACACACATACAATATATGTTGTATGTGTGTATAGACATATACACCCCCCCCCCCCCCCCCCACACACACACACACACACACAAACTCTTTCTAAGGCAAAGGCTCATTTTCTATCCTTATTAAAAACTGTAAACTGTAAATGATGTTTTCTGTATGGAGGTGGAGGACTCTCCAGTGTCAGTGTGAAAGTCACTTGTTAAAAAATAATGTTAAGCTTTATGGTTTCACACTAAGCTGCGATTCCCCTCTCATCGAATGTAAGAGAGAGAGCTGAGCAACTGCTTACTGCTGATGTGATGTGTCATTTTTTAATGGATATTCCACAAAAACATGATTCATTATTAAAACCAATCAATAGTTCCTGTTGGTCATTTAAAAAGAATAAAACATTGTGGAACATTGTTACAATAATAATCAGCTTCAGGGTGATGGCTGCAACGGCCCTGTGACTGACCCTGTGTTCACACCGAACGCGGCGAGAGCGTCAAATTTCGCTCGTCGCCGCTCTGACGTAGATCTAATGCCTTTCTTGTATTTAAAGGGGCCGCAAAGCAATCAAGCTTGTTGATCTTGTGGAGACTGACCAAAATGTGGAAGAAAACAAGAAATTGATTGATAGAAAGAACTGTATTGTAGAAATAAACAAATTATAAGGCATTTGTATGGTGTGGCTTCTGTTCATTGTGAATTGCTAGTCTAATTTAATATTTTTTTTATTACTTTATATTACTTATTATTATAATCTCAGAATCACTTACTAGACTTTGTCTTTAATTAAAATAACATTAATAATTAATAAACACCCGCTAATAATCAATTAATAATAATTAATAATCAACCTCTCCTCCATTTTGCTTAAGAACTAATGTCGCCGGAACAAAAGTTACAGGACTGCTTCCCTCGGAATCCTCTCAAGCGGAGGACCTTTACTTTTAATTGTTTGCCGCTCAACCGCGTCATAGCTCATTACCCTAAAGTTGAGCTGATTTCAACTCCCATCACCGCTCTCGCCGCCGGCTCACATTGAAAATGAATGACTTCCGGCCGCTCTCGCCGCGTTCGGTGTGAACACACCATGATCCTCTCAGCAGGTAATTAACACTGCTAACCTCTTAAAGTTAAAGCACTGAGCCCACTCTCACACAAAAACAGGATCAGGTTCAAAACAGGAAAATACTGAACCATCAACAAGAATTGAGGACTGGAAAAAAGCTGAAAAAGTCAGCTAGTTGTAATTTTTTGTTTTCCAATTAATTTAAAGAATTATTTTCATGTTAAGGTTTGTAGTGTTATGGTATGATTTAGATAATGCATGTGCAGATCTCATAATGGATAATGTGTATTATTACGTTTACCCTGATTTACCGCTATAGAGGCAGCATATATGGGTGTAAAAAAAAGTCACAGCACTACCAAGAGCTCAAAATACCAAGAGCGAAACTTTTACATTAAAAAGAAAGTAAAAACTAGTCTTATGCTTCACTACATGGTGGATGTATAGATCAGTCAGATGAGACTGGCACAATTTCTAGGGTGCTATCACACACACAGTGTATTTCAGTGAACTGTGAGAGAGGGCTTTGAAATGAAATATGATCCAGAGTGTGAAAAGCATTTGGAACCTCCCATCAGACTGCACTAATGTACACCGTGTCATAGTTTTAGCTACTTGTTTTTGTAAATTATCTTTTTTTCATGATGTTGAATTTTACCTCCTCCATATCTTACATTGTATAATCGGTGATCTGACTACTGGAACATTCTAGTTACTCTAAGAAATTAATATTCTCTCTCTCTCAGCTACATATCTGTCTGGAACCTCAAACATCAGAGGTCATGAATCACCTGGAGAAAACATCATTTTCTCCAGGTGACACCCAAGACATCTGCTTTGGCCGATGCTGTTCTTCTTATGAATAAAGCAACTGTTCAGGACAATATTAAAGAAAACCTCTAGCATGATCCATGAGGTTACCCAACGTTTGTACGTCTGCTAAGGAAACAAGCTCTTTTAACAGACTGAACAGTGAAACCCGATCATGATCCTCTCACTGAAACATTAAAAATACAGCAAACAACTAAGAAATTAGAACCGGATTCACTAAATACATCATGAATATTTCAGTCTAAACAAATATAAATTTCAATTATATAGGATGAAGTTTTCCATTAATTAGTTCATTAGGAAGACCTGTACACTTCCTCATTCATGTAAATAGTTAATCAGTCAATCATATAGCAGTAGTGTGATGAATATAATCCTGCAGATGCAGGCCAACAGCTTGAAGATATGTTCAGATTGGGGGGAAAAAAATCTGTGACAACAATGAGCAGTTCTATACTGTATCGGCCGTTCCCCTGGGATTTTCAAGCACAACAGTCTCTAGGCACAACAAAGGGGGAAAAAAAGGTTGTAGGAACATTGTGGGAAAGACTTCCTGATAGTAGTGAAGAATAACCAGACTGGTTTGAGCTGACAGAAAGGTTACAGCAACTCGTATAATGACTTTGTACAAACATGGCAAGCAGAAGAGCATCTCAGAATGCACAACACATCGAACCTCAAGGTGTCAAGTCAGGTTTCTCTTCTGTCTCCTAAGAACAGAGTGCTGAAGTTTCAGGGGGCTCAGGCTCACATTTGTACTTTAGCCTCATAACAGTATGACCGCAGATCAATCCCTGCTATCTGTTATCACACAAATGAGGATGGGTTCCCTGTTGAGTCTGGTTCCTCTCAAGGTTTCTTCCTATTACCATCTCAGGGTGTTTTTCCCTCAGCACAGTCAACCTTGGCTCATTCATCTGGGACGATATGATCATTGTGATTCATATACATTTTCTCACATTTCATATACATTTTCATTGCCTTGCACCGCCAGGGTCCGGGTTCGCTCCCCGGCCAGGCTCGATTCCCGTCTCTGTGTGCATGGAGTTTGCATGTTCTCCCCGTCCTTGGTGGGTTTCCTGCGGGTACTCCGGTTTCCTCCCGCAGTCCAAAGACATAGGTTAGGTTAATTGACGTTCCCAAATTGCCCGTAGTCTGTGAATGAGTGAGTGTATGTGTGTGTGTCTGTGCCCTGTGATGGATTGGCACCCTGTCCAGAGTGTACCCTGCCATGTGCCCTAAATCTCCTGGGATAGGCTCCAGGCTCCCCGTGACCCTGAATACAGGTTTAAGCGGTATAGAAGATGCGTGAGTGAGTGAGTGAGATGTGTTTGAGTGAAAGAACGAAACGTGTGCTGGACAACAGCCAGGACTAGAGAAGAAGATCCCTGTTGTAATGGTTACTTCCAGCATGATAATGCATCATGTCACAATGCAAAACTCATCTCAAACTGGTGTCATAGACATGACAATGAGCTCAGTGGCTTTTCCAATCACTGGATGTGAATCCAATAGAACACAATTAAGATATGTTACAGCGGGAGATTCACATCCTGAGATGGTTCAAATATTTAGTGAAGTTCTGAGGAGGTATTGAGAGTAAAGAAAGACATCAAGCCAGTATTCGTGTAGTGTTCCTAATAAAGTGTCTGGAGGGGATAGACCATCATGAGTAAAATGTGTGAGGAACGTTTAAGACAGATGATGGATGGATGGATGGATGGAGAACATTTTTTGCTAGCAGACTTTTGTACCATAATGTAAAACAGACTACATGATCAAAGTTCAGATCATTTTATACAACAGGGTGTCAAACCCATCAGGTAAAGGTAAAGGACCTTTTGACCTGCTTCGGAGATCTAAAGGAGATAAACAAACAACCGACCAAAGTCTGGAGTTTAAAAAAAAGAAATCCTTTTTAAGAAAAACATTTATCATAAACAGCCTTATATTTTCTCTCACTGAGAGACACTGAGGTTTAAGCATGAGCACATCATGTAATATCTAATGTATGCACTAATTTGTGTAGAAAGAATCACATATGAAAAGAGATTCTCTTGGATAACTAATAAAGAGGCAGACAGGCAGTCGCAGCTAGTCTACATTTAGGGCAAGGTTCATAGTGCTTATACTTCCTGAATATTTATCAAAAGAGACTTGAAGCAAACAGATCTGCTTCGCTGACATTAAATGCCAGGTGCTTCATATGAAAGCTGGAGTTTGTTATTTCATCACACACACACACACACACACACACACACACACACACACACACTTTTTCCTCTCACCATTCCAGTTTAGACTATTCACAAGTAACTGTGTCATTCTGAAATTCAAACACACACACATACACACACACATTTGTTTAAAGATATAAAAGAAAAAAAAAACATGGTAACTTTCTGGTTTTTAATTATTGTGAAATCAGGAACAACAAACACTTCTATGTTTTACTAATTTTGTACACACGTGGACAAAATTGTTGGTACCCTTCGCTCAATGAAAGAAAAACTCACAATGGTCACAGAAATAACTTTAATCTGACAAAAGTAATAATAAATAAGAATTCTATGAATGTTAGCCAATGAAAGTCAGACATTGCTTTTCAACCATGCTTCAACGGAATTATAAAAAAAAAATGAACTCATGGAACAGGCCTGGACAAAAATGATGGTACCCCTAACTTAATAGTTTGTTGCACAACCTTTTGAAGCAATCACTGCAATCAAACGATTCCTGTAACTGTCAATGAGACTTCTGCACCTCTCTGCAGGTATTTTGGCCCACTCCTCATGAGCAAGCTGCTCCAGTTGTTTCCGGTTTGAAGGGTGCCTTTTCCAGACGGCATGTTTCAGCTCCTTCCAAAGATGCTCAATAGGATTGAGGTCAGGGCTCATAGAAGGCCACTTTAGAATAGTCCAATGTTTTCCTCTTAGCCATTCTTGGGTATTTTTAGCTGTGTGTTTTGGGTCATTGTCCTGTTGCAAGACCCATGACCTGCGACTGAGACCCAGCTTTCTGACACTGGCCTGCACATTTCTCTCTAGAATCCCTTGATAGCCTTGAGATTTCATTGTACAACTCTTTCCTTCGCTTCCTCTGGTCCATGTTGAGTGTGGTAGATACCATGTCACCAAACAACACAGTGACTACCTGGAGCCCTATATATAGGCCCACTGACTGATTACAAGATTGTAGACACCTGTGATGCTAATTAGTGGACACACCTTGAATTAACATGTCCCTTTGGTCACATTATTTTCAATATTTTCTAGGGGTACCATCATTTTTGTCCAGGGCTGGCTGTTCCATGAGTTTATTTTTTTTAATAATTCCATTGAAGCATGGTTGAAAAGCAATGTCTGACTTTCATTGGTTAACATTCATAGAATTTTTTTTAATTATTACTTTTGTCAGATTAAAGTTATTTATGTGACCATTGTGAGTTTTTCTTTCATTGACCAAAGGGTACCAACAATTTTGTCCATGTGTGTATATAATAATGTTTTTGTCTGCTTAATGTTTGTTTTAGAATCAGAATTTAAAGAATTTAAAGAAAAGGAAAGCCGGCTGAACACGGAGACGGAGTCTTACCCGGGATGTTGTGTATGGTTATAGCCAGGATTAACAGCACTATCCGTCTCCAGCTGTTTGCTGATGGACAGGTCACTTCCTGCGGTCTATCGTCCACTTCTTTCTCGCCTGCTACTTGACCAGAGTGGGTTGTTTTTCTTCTGTAGTGAACTTCACCATTCTCTACTTTATCTGTAAGAAAAATATAATTCTAACGTCAGTGCGGCCCTGAGGAAATGATTACCGCCGGAATAAATTCAGAGAAGTCGGTCTTTAGAAGTGAGAAGTCGGTCTTTAAACTAAATATTACTGAAATGCAGTCACTGAAATCACAACATGACCAAGTCAGCATTAGCACTTCAACATGTTTTGCAAATTACTCACTTCAGCATGTTGTTACTTTTCCCCCCTCAATCATTTGTCCTTGACAGATGAGTAAACATTGAGACTTCAGCACTACGCAGTGAAATGACCACGCAGTCTCATGGGAAGCCAGGCACAAATGTTTAACTAATATATCAAGCACACTCCTCACATACGTCCAAACAAAAGTCCAATGAACAAATGACTTTCAATTACAACAAAAAAATATTTAAAAAAAAACGCTTTAAAATCATTGCAGAACTCATTAGCTTAGATAAAGTCACATCAATATAATAAAACACACAAAATAGCCTTCTGGTTTGACTAAACCATTGTAGTGTTATGACTGTTTTGCTACAAATTGCCTACACGTACTCCTGCTATGCTCATAGTGCAGATTTTCAATACAGTATTTTATTTTATTTTCAACAATATATTGTTTTTTAAACTAAGCAATATATTGCAAAATACAGTAATATTCGTGCATATAAGGCAGTCAACTTTGTGTAGCAGTATCATAACAGCATCTTCTCGTGCAACATTTGAAACTTTCTCACAAATTTGCCCCTGAAACAGTGAAACACGCTATTATTTTGAGATTGTAGGAAATCCTATGGAGATAAGAAGGTTTATTTAAGTTCACCACAGCTGGTTATGGCTCAGGGTAGTCATCAAATTTACATCAAATTGTGAGGTGTAGCATGAACTTCAAAGGTTAATGTAGACAGCTGTGTAAATTCGTAGGCAGTTTTCACAGGTTCGACTCGTGTTGGGCACGGTTCATCGCAGTAGGTGATGATATCGTTAAGGCAAGTCAAGTCGACTTTTATTTCTACCATTCAGTACACAGTGAAATGAAACAATGGTTTTCCAGGACCAAGATGCTATGTACAACATTCTAAACATTATAAACTATACAAAGATACAACATTAAGAGCACTTGTGAAAACAATAACCATGACACAACGCACTCGTAGTAGTGAGTACATAATAAGTACACTGTACTGTTTCATAGCTAACATGTAGCCAATTCATAGGGGCTTACGGCAAGCGATATCCCATACAGACCATCAATAATTTAAAATGAAAACAATTTAACACATTCTTACAAGCAAAGGCCAAGCTGTGATACTATAGGCGACTGGGTCGGAGCGCCTCCAAATCGGCAGGCGTTGAGTGAAGTTCCTGGTAGATAGTACCTAACAAAAGTGCTCCACAGAAGGACAACCGATTAACTGACAACAGGCAATCAAGGCTCACTGATACGCATGGGGGGGTGAAGGTTGGCCTGTCTAGTCTGATCTTACAGAAGAACTACTGGAGCACACATTTCTAAAAACGTTAATACTTTCTCTGATAGAAAGGTGTCAGAACACAAAGCTTGCTACTGTACATTTGGGGATGCGTAGCCGTGCAGGGAGGCCATGCTGAATTGCTCAGGAATGCTAAAGTTTTGCCATTTCCAATGCAAGTCTCACCATTAATTTGGGGATAAACTCAGATATATAATGCTGTATACTAAGAATGAATTTCAACCTTACAGAAATACTGATATAAAATTCAGATTTACCCTCTTTAAAAGGTTAAGTCTATAAAAGATTATAAGAACTGTTGCAGTAATCATAAAGACTTTCCAATCACATGCAGTACTGTTCATCATTGCAGTGATGAACATAACTCTCCATTTCTGGTATTTAACAAAATGTTTAAATGCCATCAAATTCCCCAAATCTTAATCTGATCCAGCATCTGGGGGGTTTGTGCTGGACTAAACAAGTCTGAGGCTTTACTTTGCAACTAATAGGACATGATTTGTCTGCTGCTGAGATCTTGGTGCCAGATACCACAGCACACCAGAGGTATTGCTTTTCTGAGTGTGTCAACGAGGTCAGTGGTGGTTTGGTGGCTCAAGGTTTTAATGTTATGGCTGATTGGTGTGTATTGTTTGTTTTTACAGAAAGGCAAAAGAAAGAAGAACTTGAATTACCTTTATGGGTGGATAGTCTGAGATTAGTTTATCTTAGATTTTTTTAATTATTATTATTATTATTATTTATATATTATTTAGAAAATTGGTTTTCTTCCTTTACAAACTGCACCTTCAGAGAATATTGAGAAATTAACTATAAATAAAGAGTCAACCTGTTTGTTTTTTTTGTAACCACAGAAACTACAAAAGCTACAAAAGCAAAACCACAAAAGCTCTTTTGAAGCAGCACTGGGGTGCATTTACATTCATAACCACAAAGAATGCATGATTCCAGTACAGTGTAACTTATTTACGAAGTCCATATGGCTAAATGACTTTAACCTGAAGTAAAATAAAAACAGCGATACTGTGCAACCTGACATGACGCGTCTATAACACTCTTAAAGCTCAAGGTTCAATATAGCTTTACTGCCTCTGTACTCATTTCAGCTTACAGAGCAGTGCAAAGATACCTCCCTACCCCCGCTGTACATGTCCTTCATGTCCCTCGTCACACTCTTCCGTGCATGTTTATTACAAATCAGTGCAAAACGACGTTTTTCCCCTCGAGTCAAACATTAATCATGTAGGCAAAGTATGTAATTAAACGCTAATTTTTATAAAGTATTAATCAGTGCAGAAGAAACAATTACAGAAGGTTAATTATACAGACACAATCCCTGCAATGCATCACTACTGTAGGTTAATCAATTACAATCATTTAGCATCATTAAGTAACTTTCAGCAAGTAACAGTGCCACAAAAGAAAGAAAGAAAGAAAGAAAGAAAAGCTATTTACAATTACCTAGAGAAGCGATTCTGGGGTCAAGGTCACTTCTCTCTGAGCGCTTGGTTTGCAAAAGAAGGGCAACTCCTCTTACATTTAAATGATTAAAGTATACAACAGAGTCCAATTAGCCCTGAGCCCTACGCTTAGATTTTATCGAAAAACAAAATGAGTTTTTTGCTAGCTTAAATGTCATTAATGTCGGGGGAAATGGCTGATGGATGTAAAATGTCCTAGAAAACATAATAATGTTCACTGCAAAATATTAAACACATACACTAAATCATTACTAACAAAAAAACTGTTATGATTTTTTTCAGGGTGAGTTTTTTCAGTAGGCATGTGGGCAGAGAGTGTGGGAGGTAAGCTGGGATGTTTGGCGACGGTCACCCCACATTCAGGTTTTCTGACATTGTAATGAGAGGACACTTCATGTGCTAGAAATCCCTCATGCCCGTGTCACTTTACGGCTCTCCTTTTTAGCAACCCTGCTACTGTATATCTAGCCCTGGCGGAGTGCCTGCTCACACTCTGCTGACTCTCATACACGTCTGCTGAGACACTCCACTCACACTCCAGCCACACCCGATTCAACATGATCACACAGCAGCTTGGAGTTTCTGCCTACAGTGATGGCCTGCAGCCAAAAGAAATAATTAAAAAAAAAGTAGTTTTAATAACTTTTTTAATCTTAAAAATCAAGATATTAAGAATACTCTTTTTTTAAGTGTTTTCTAAAAAAAAAATTGAATTAGAATTTAATTCAAGTTTACAGAAATACTAAGAAGTGTATAATACTCAGAATACAAATTTAATCCGTCCTGGAGGCAAGATCTTAAGGTGAACGTTTGTATATTGGAGCGCATTTCCCCATAGGAAATAATGTAACTCCAGATGATCCGTTCCAACCACCCAAAAATATTACCAATATTACCAATTTCCAACACTATAATCATATTTTTGCATATAAAATAATCAAAACATTTAGATAAGACATGTACATGAATTAACCTTTATTTATGATTCCTCTTGGCACTGGATGCTTAAAACCAAACTGTAAGAGGCACCCTTTCCTTCTTGCTACCGTCCTTGCTAACATTCTTGGGACCCATGGTGCTGTGTCTTCACTAAATCTTGCACAAAAAAAAAAAAAAAACCTTGCTTCGCTTGGCTTTCCAAGTTTTGATCTGCTACAGAAAGTAGATAGATAGCTTATGTCCAATTATGTGTTCACCCTTGATTTTATTTATCCTGCCTGCATCCCTGACACTGATGCTGCTTCCACAGGAGACCACAGCACTATAAAGGGCACTTGCCACAACAGACTGATAAAACATTTCCAGCATCGTGCTGCATACATTGAAGGATCTGAGCTTCCTTGGGTAATAAAGTCTGCTCAATCCCTTCTTATACATAGCATTAGTGTTGGTCCTCCAGTCCAACCTGCCATTCAAGTGAACACCCAAGTACTTTAAGTAGTTGTAACTCCAGATAATCTAGGAAAAAATGAGCACGATGCAATACTGTAGGTACTGTATATGACTGCATCATCCAATCCAACATGAGGCTGGTAAGCAAATTGTAGTGCAAAAGTAGATGCAATCGGCTCTGTCACACGTATGCCGAAAACACTTCTTATGCCGAAGAAGTAAGAAGTACAGTATAAGTATAGAAGTATAAATTATCTAGTTAAGGCGAAAATTCCCAAGGACAGGCCAAGGCACCACTGTATAAAAATTTAATTTACCCTCTTAAAAAGGTTAAGTCTATAAAAGATTATAAGAACTGCTGCAGTAATCATAAAGACTCTCGCATGCAGTACTGTTCATTATTGCAGTGTACAGATGTAGAGGAATAATCACTATCTGGTGTCAGCATAAAGGTTCACAATTGAGTCTTTTGGTTCTTTTCTAGGTTTCTTCCCCGTCCCGTGTCAATGAAGGTTTTTCTCACCACTGTCACCTCTGACTCACTTATCAGGGATCTAAATCTACTGTACAGTCGTGGCTAAAAGTTTTGAGAATTTCATAAATATTGGAAATTGGAAAAGTTGCTGCTTAAGTTTTTATAATAGCAATTTGCATATACTCCAGAGTGTTATGAAGAGCGATCAGATGAATTGCATAGTCCTTCTTTGCCATGAAAATTAATTTAATCCCGAAAAAAAAATTCCACTGCATTTCATTGCTGTCATTAAAGGACCTGCTGAGATCATTTCAGTAATCACCTTGTTAACTCAGGTGAGAATGTTGACGAGCACAAGGCTGGAGATCATTATGTCAGGCTGATTGGGTTAGAATGGCAGACTTGACATGTTAAAAGGAGGGTGATGCTTGAAATCATTGTTCTTTCATTGTTAACCATGGTGACCTGCAAAGAAACGCGTGCAGCCATCATTGCGTTGCATAAAAATGGCTTCACAGGCAAGGATATTGTGGCTACTAAGATTGCACCTAAATCAACAATTTATAGGATCATCAAGAACTTCAAGGAAAGAGTTTCAATTCTTGTTAAGAAGGCTTCAGGGCGTCCAAGAAAGTCCAGCAAGCGCCAGGATCGTCTCCTAAAGAGGATTCAGCTGCGGGATCGGAGTGCCACCAGTGCAGAGCTTGCTCAGGAATGGCAGCAGGCAGGTGTGAGCGCATCTGCACGCACAAGACTTTTGGAAGATGGCCTGGTGTCAAGAAGGGCAGCAAAGAAGCCACTTCTCTCCAAAAAAAACATCAGGGACAGATTGATCTTCTGCAAAAAGTAAGGCGAATGGACTGCTGAGGACTGGGGCAAAGTCATATTCTCGGATGAAGCCTCTTTCCAATTGTTTGGGGCATCTGGAAAAAGGCTTGTCCGGAGAAGAGAAGGTGAGCGCTACCATCAGTCCTGTGTCATGCCAACAGTAAAGCATCCTGAGACCATTCATGTGTGGGGTTGCTTCTCATTCAAGGGAGTGGGCTCACTCACAATTTTGCCCAAAAATACAGCCATGAATAAAGAATGGTACCAAAACACCCGCCAACAGCAACTTCTTCCTACAATCCAACAACAGTTTGGTAAAGAACAATGCATTTTCCAGCATGATGGAGCATCGTGCCATAAGGCAAAAGTGATAACTAAGTGTCTCGGGGACCAAAACGTTGAAATTTTGGGTCTATGGCCTGGAAACTCCCCAGATCTTAATCCCATTGAGACAAACAAAAACCCACTAATTCTGACAAACTCCAAGAAGTGATTATGAAAGAATGGGTTGCTATCAGTCAGGATTTGGCCTAGAAGTTGATTGAGAGCAGCCCAGTCGAATTGCAGAGGTCCTGAAAAAGAAGCGCCAACACTGCAAATACTGACTCTTTGCATAAATGTCATGTAATTGTCGATAAAAGCTTTTGAAACGTATGAAGTGCTTGTAATTATATTTCAGTACATCACAGAAACAAAGATCTAAAAGCAGTTTAGCAGCAAACTTTGTGAAAACTAATATTTGTGTCGTTCTCAAAACCTTTGGCCACGACTGTACATCTGTATTGCTGCAAATATTACGAGCTGTGACAATATCTACTAAAATAACTTTACAAATACTGACCTTTTCCTAAAACATAATTCCAAGACTTTTATCAAATGTAATAAAAGCCTGACATTGTGGCTCATTATGGATGCAGAGTTCTATATGAGTTGATGTCATGAGCTGGTACACAGGGTTTGCAGTGCCGTATGGAAGAGACATTTATTCATTCATTCATTGTTTTACTATTTTTCATTTAGTAATACTGCACAACAGAAAAGGATGAAGATAGAATCAACAGCACACACTTTACTAAGCACACACACACACACACACACACACAGTATTAATGTGATGACAGTGTTGGGTGTAATATAACCCACAGCAGACCAACAACCTCAGGATAATGGCTCACATGGCCATGAAAGTTGCATAAAGTCTCTCTCATGACTGAGTAAAACATCTACAAAATAGTAAAGCGGCTGAGCTTTACTTCAGCCACTTCATTACATATTTCTCATATTATAAAAATTATAAATATTAAAAGAAATATTTCTTTTCTTAGGAAGAAACTTTTTCTTCTAAAATCTTGTGTGAAATCTACAGGACTTATTTTTGTCTTAAATTAAAATTGAGGAGCAGTACAGTTCAGTTCAATTACATTTCAGCTGAGACGTGTTCTGTATGAAGCTTCTGCAGAACCACTGAGCACCTCGTGTTGGTATCTTTCATCTATCATTCTTTCGTGTTTAGTAGAAATTTAACCCTTCTTTCCCTGGAAAATACTTCTGCTGTGTTAAAAAAAATAAAACTGAATGGCTGAAAAAAATCTTTTGGACTCCGCAGGAACGTGATCTGGTTGGACTCCTGCAGTTATATAGGTGAAGGTGAAACAAAGGAGGCTATTAAATATTTCTGTACTGTATATAGACACTTGACAGCTCTGTAATTGTAGGGAAAGACTTTCCCAGTTGTTGGTGCATGGTTAATGGTCCACTGTATTGCTGGCATCGTTTAGATAAATTATTAGAGATCAGTCTAAGCTAGCTCACACCAGTCTCAAAACACCTTGAGCGCTAATTTTGTGTGTTAGAAGCCCGTCGTTACAAGCCATACGCACCTGCACACTCATTGTCAAGTTGAGTTTTGAGTTTTTGAAGGTGTTTGAGGAGCTAAAACATGGCTTTTTCCTTATAATCCTTCAGGTGGTGCACGCTGAACTATTTACACATGTTCATCCCGTGTGGGAGGAGTGAATTATTTGTGGGGTTTGAATGATGTGGTAGGTTATGAATTTTTTTTTTTTTTCGTTTAAAATTGTAATAAAATCGAGGAAAAATGGAATATCGAATCAGGATATTTATAAAATCGTGATACTTAAAGAATCACAATTTTATTCAAAGGTATCATGATAATGTTGTATCGGGATATGACTGGCGATTTCCCTCACTCTCTCATCGTCTATAACTATCCAATCCATTGCAGGGCACACACACATATACTGTACACACACACTCGCACTCATTCAAACACTACGGGCAATTTGAGAACACCAAATTCGGTTAATCTGCATGTCTCTGGACACTTTTTGTAGCTCACTTCATTAATTGAAGGGAAAGTTGAGTCTCTCCTGTTGAGACAGTGACTGAAACGGTGCAACATTTTCCACTCCAGAAAACAATACAGATAGGATCTCAAGTCCTTTAAGCATGAAGTTCATTATGCATATCAGTGCGGCCTCAGTGAATGTCAAAGAAAAGCCACAACTTCACTCAGAACAAACTCATTATTTGAAGGTCACCATAACACACCGCAGAATATCGAACTGATATAAGGAAATACCTCCTAATGATGACTCTAACTCAGTCAGATTTCTGCCTTATCCCTGTACCATTAAAATTACACACTCGCTCATTCCAGTCTCGCTTCTGGAGACAGTGTGGGACAGAATACACAAAATAATCCTGTTATGATTCCTTCAGGAATCGCAGAACCAGAACTTCTGCAATGTCTGGACTTATTTTTACATTCATTTAACACACAGTCACTAGAAAGTTCTAATAAATGCCTAGAAAGGATATGCTTCATTTGTTGGCATTTAATTGTTTGTGGGAGTGTAAATGCTCTCAGAAAGACAGCATTCACACCTAATTTGGATCGTGTACACATAGCCCTAGCTGATCCTCATGCTGTCCCTTTTCCATCCACATCTAGAGAAAGCCAAAGCTTCATCAACCCATCTTAAATCCTCAACCTGCTCGATCAGCAGTCAGTTACATGTTGGTCCAACAATAATTAAACAACTAGTAATTATCTCCCTGGGTGATTCACACTCATGAGCTAATAGCACAGCACCGTTGAACTCTCAAGTTTGATTTGTCAAAAGGTGATGCTCCTTCTAATATGCATTTGTTTTTATAGTAACAGTCCAGGGTAGATGTTCCACATGTTCTAAAATTGATAAACAGGGTTTTAAAAACATTCGGCCAAAACATATTACATGGTTAGAGAATTATTCATGATGATGTTAAGAATTATTGAGATTATTAGTTATCTTTTAACCACAGTTATTGTAATTACATTACTGTCTATAAGGTGATACTCTCACACTACATCCGGACGGTGAAAATGCTTCCACTGTCATTTCAGATCGTATCAGATACACCACCAGTGATGGACACCTCTATTCTTCTATTTCACTTTCACGCTTTCTCGAATCGTTAAGGATCGATGGATTGTTAACTACAGACTTTGCAGTCATGGTTTTACAAGAGGATCTTTTTCTGTCTGCCTTAGCACACAACTAACAGTGTAATCAGGGAAAAGTACACACATTTACACACACATGTTGGCTTTTGCTGGTGCTTAGGAACAAAGAAATCAGTATTTTGCAATGTCCACCTAACTGTTTATTATAAGTTATATATTCACAATGAAAAGCAAAACAAGTCGAACTGTAGAGTAGCTCTGGTTTCTCCAATTAGCTGCTAAATTATTCAGCAGTGTTCTCCTGCCATTCTGTTGCATAATTTACAAATAAGTAGCTAGAGTTCCACACATTTATTGATTTGCACAAATTGATGTGAGAAACATTAGGGAAAAAAATAGGCCTCGCTGGCGCATCTGTAACCAAGACAGCAAGTCTTTGTGACGTATCAAGAGCCACGATATCCAGGGTAATGTCAGCCTACCACCCAGAAGAATGAACCACATCCAACAGGAGTAACTATGGACACAAGAGGAAGCTGTCTGAAAGGCATGTCCGGGTGCCTCATTGTATCCAAAAACCATAAAACCACAGCTTCCCAATTCACTGCAGAATTAAATGTGCACCTCAACTCTCCTGTTTCCACCACACTCCACAGGTTCGATGTACACGGCCGGGCTGCTATAGCCAAACCTTTGGTCACTCGTGCCAAAGCCAAACGTTGGTTTCAATGGTGCCGATGCGAAAATCTTGGGCGATGGACAATGTGAAACATGTATTGTTCTCTGATGAGTCCACTTCACTGTCTTTCCCACATCCGGGAGAGTTATGGTGTGGAGAAGCCCCAAAGAAGCGTACAGTACCACCCAGACTGTTGCATGCCCAGAGTGAAGCATGGTGGTGGATCAGTGATGGTTTGGGCTGCAATATCATGGCATTCAATAGACCCAATACTTGTGCTAGATGGGCGCGTCATTGCCAAGGACTACCGAACCATTCTAGAAGACCATGTGCACCCAATGGATCAAACATTGTATCCTGAAGGCGGCGCCGTGTATCAGGATGATGATGCACCAATACACACAGCAAGACTGGTGACAGAGTTGTTTGAAGAACATGAAAGTGAAGTTGAACATCTCCCATGACCTGCACAGTCACCAGATCTAAATATTATTGAGATAAATAACTGGAAAAATAGACTGTCAGAATAAAACATTAAAATAACTCAAAAAATACTCTCGAAAAATTGAGTTGTTTATGCTGGGTCAAAATTCTGGGTTATTTCGGGTACTTTATCCACATTGTTGGGTTGCTCATGTTGGGTCAAATGAGATGTAGTGGGTCATTTACAAATGAACACCTGGTTGGGTTATTTTGACCCAACAATTGGTTTATTCTTTATTATCTGATTTCTTCATAGGGCAGCCTGCAAAATGTTCAAAATATTACTGTTATTGTGTCACAAGTGTAGTTTTAAGAGTTGTTGAGATGAGAATGCATGTGTGTACAGCTCAACACCTCGCTCAATCGGTTATTAGAAAAAATATAATCGGAAATTTGAGCTTCAGGAAATCTCCCGGCACTCTGCGCATAACACCGGCCCAACGCAGCCTCATCTCGGAAAATATTTCTAAACATTTTCTAAACGTGGGCTATTGTTGTTTACTTTCAATATTTGTTCATTTAATTTAAATGAGGTTTGGGCTCAGGATGTCGAGCATTGTGGTCCTCCTCTTTCATTTCCTACATAGTCTAATCATTCAAATTCTAATTTTACACAGTACGTAATGCTTAGACGACTGCCCGTGACCTTAAAATAAAAAATTATTAATAGGAAATAAAATTGAAGGTAAATTTACCTTAAAAAGAATAATATATCTATACAATAGAAAATATACAATATAAGAAAAATATAAGAAAATATATGAAAACCTAGCTGTAAAAATATAGAAAATATAAAAATTATGGAAATTTTGTGTGTAAATGAAGTTGAACTTAAATAGAAATTAATTCCTGGCCTTGGTCCAGCACCGCTCGCTGTAGATTGAGTGCAGGTCAGGGAGCTCGGTGGTGATGATGCGCTCAGCTGATCGCGGTTTCCGAACCAGGTTGTGATATTTCCCGTCAGGATGCTCTCTATGGTGCAGGAGTAGAAATTCCTGAGAACCCTGGAGGGCAGTCTGAAGTCTCGCAAGCATCGACTATGACAGGTCCTGTGTGACGTGGACACCGAGGTATCTGAAGCTGTCCACTCTCTCCACTGGGCTCCTATTGATGACAGGGGGTCTGGTAGTTCCTCTCCTGCTTTGTACTAAAGTCCACTATCAACACCTTTGTCTTGCTGACATTTAGAAGGAGATTGTTCCTCTGGCACCAGTTCTCCAGATTTCCAATCTCTTCCAGTTATGTTGTCTCATCGTTGTCAGTGATCATGCCCACCATGACGGTGTCATGGGCAAACTTGATGGTGGTGGAGTTGATAATCAGCGCACAGCTGCACGCATAAAGTTTTCCAGAGCGCGCCAGCAGAAGTAGACTAATGATTATGAATACATCGGGAAAAACAGCAAGGAGACTGACTTTTTAATAATTCATTGATAAATCAGTGATTTCTTTGGTTTCGGGTGTAGTGAGGAAAGTAATCATGTTATCTCGTCGTTTCTGCAGCAGTGGATAATTCACGTTTCATATGGATTACATAATCTGATTTTTTTTTTCCATTAGTTTATATAAAAGTAGACATTTCACTTTCTATAAGTATATATTTTTCCCGTCTGCGAGGCAAGTATACACGGAGTTTCGGTTCATTTTTTGACGTGCTCAAGTTCACCAAAAACAATACAGAATAGCGCAACCTGTTTGTTTAAATTGTTTTACAAAATCATAAAGTTTTTTTGTCATTGTGAGTGCACTTAAATAAAAGCAGAGTCTTATAAAGGTTATATAGCTTATATAGTTTTGCTATATAGTTTTTGCACATTAATCTGACAAACTTTTTCTGATATCTCGTTGTTATTTATACTCTGTTATTTATAACAATGACAATAAAGTTGAAAGTTGAAGTTGATGCAAACCCAGAGTCTGTGTTCTGGCTATACACTAGTGTTACACATGATATAATCTAAAGGCTAGATATAAAGGTATACATTTTGCAAATAAGAACCTCACATATTTAATTTAAATTCTAAATTTGTACTGTAATTTTAGTACTGCGATTGTAAATTCCTTTAATGTTTCACTTGTATTTCATAAGGTTTTGCCAGCAGTGGCACAGCGCAACAAGGATCATTATTTTTAAAGAAAATTATGATGATCATAACAGCCTACTGCATTTCATTCTTGTAATAACGCAAAACACATCGGGGCTGAATGATATCGACATCTGCTGACGCAGTAGAACGTCCTGACAATGTTTTAATTTTATGGTCATTTAGTTTCTACTAATCTACTACAAATTTAAAGAACACAAAGTATAAGATTTCTACACATGTAGCTTTTCTAATTACACATGATAAAATCTAAAGGCTCACTGTGTTAACATTTAATTTGCTTAAATTCGATACTAATAAGATTTAATCTAATTTAAATTCTAATTTTGTACTGTAATTTTAGCACTGTGATTAGGAATTCGTTTAACTAATCACATGTTACACTTGACGTTATACTTGAAATGTTATCCGCTACTACATGCAGCTCTAAAGGAGCTCATTAATCCTTGAGGGAATGAACTAAGGCCTGAGGCGTCGGTCTATAGTTATATAGCGCCACTCAGTGATAAAAGCCAGCAAACGCACAAACCCAAATACTGCCGCTGTGAGGCGCAGCAGTAAAACCATTATTCCACATCATAGAAGGGGTGCCAATCCATCACAGGGCACACACACACTCAATCACACTACAGGCATTTTGGGAACACCAATTAGCCTAATCTGCATGTCTTTGGACTGTGGGAGGAAACCGGAGAACCCTGAGGAATCCCACCAAGCATGGGGACAACAGAGACGGGAATCAAACCCTCGACCCTGGAGGTGCAAGGCGAGAGTGCTAACCAATAAGCCACTGTGCTGTCTTAAAATATTTGTACTCGTCATTTTATTTCTCTGTGAATTTATTTTAGTGATTCATGGTTCCTTGCACAATTATACTTAGACTTAATAAGTCTAAGTATAATTAGACTAATTATATATATATTTTTACTTTACACTGCTGTGAAAGCAATATGTGATAGCTGAATGTCTACAAGTCTGTAGACAGCTGTCTCTCACTCTGTTCTTTACCTTTAAAAGGCAATAAGCTACTCTCCACCACACCCCTTTGCAGAAGTGCTTTTTAGCCAATCACAGAATTCCCCTTATTTTGTCCAAAAATCATGTTAAATTTTTTACTTTCTGATTTGCCTGCAAACAAGTGGAGAACAGAAAGTTTAACTGTATTAGCAAGCTAGTTAGCTACAGTTAGCTATGTAGCATTGTTATACAACAATAGGTTTAAATGGTTATCATGGGACATTGCAATACTTAACTTCATTTGTGCATAAACCAATCAGTACTTTAAACAAGACATGCCTCATGCGTGCAGTAAGTCCCCTACATATGAACATTCGAGTTACAAACTTTTGATACAAACAAGCATTTGTGCATTTTCAATCGCGAAAGTTACATCACATGTCTGTGTAAATTGTCACGTGCAAGAGTAAAAGCAGCAGCGATGAAGCTAGTACTGCTAAGAAGCGCCAAGCAATAACAATGGAGACAAAAATTGTAATAATTGAGAGAATGGAGCGAGGGGAAAAGATGGCAGACATTGCTCATTCTTTTAACATGAATCATTCAACCTACTGCACGGTCCCAAAGAACACTGCACTGTAATATACTGTGTAGCCAATTATGTTAGCATCCTAGCACCTAGACAATGTTTGTTGGACTAACGAGTTTGTATGTTGAGGCTTTCTCATACACAGCTACAAATGTAAGATTACCTAACTTGCTTGCTAATACGGACAACCAAGCTTTCTAGTTCAAAACAGCAACTTAAAGAGCAACAGTAGACTTGGCTTCATATCACTTGCTTTTTAACTATGTGGACAAAAGTATTTGTTTCAATCAGGCGCCTTATCCCCAGTGAAGGACAATCTTAATGCTTAAGCATATCAAGACATCTTGGACAATACTATGCTTCCAACTTTGTAGAAACAGTTAACAATGGGACAGGCCCTTTTTTCTATTCTAAAAGTGCACAAAGCAAGAACTATAAAGACATGGTTTGATGAGTTTTGTGTAGAAGAAACTTAACTGGCCCTAACACAAAGCCCTGACTTCAACCCCATCAAGCACCTTTGGGATGAACTGGAAAAGAGATTGTGAGCCAGGTCTTCTCGTCCAACATCAGTGTCTGACCTCACAGAATGAATGGACATGAATTCCCACAGAAACACTCCAAAATATTGTGGACAGCCTTCCAAGAAGAGTGAAAGCTGTTATATCTGAAAAAGGGGGACCAACTCCATATTGAAGCATGTCTATTTGGGTGCAATGTCATTGCAGGATTTATCTAAATACTTTTGTACATATAGTGTATTAACATTAACATTTTTCATCTTGTTAAACAACTTCCCAATTGCAACTTAATACAGTAGTTTCTGCTGTTGGCACTTTGCAGCACTCAGCATCTTCCTGTAGTCATGGAAACAGTCATGAAATTTTAATAGCATCACCTACAGGACTGAACTATTTATACAGGGTATGTAGAAAAATGCTTAAATATGTTTAATGCTTAAAAATGCTTTAAAAAATGCTGATCCTTCAGGTCAATATTGTGTTTCACGTCAGCTTTCTGGATGTGCAAGAGCTATGTCCCAGTCATTAACTGCTAACTGTTTACTGTGTTTACATCTCCCGATAGCAATCACGAAACACACACAGAAAAAACACTCATCTTACTGCTGATTAAGTAAAAAAGGACATCCAGCCAGCCTAGGACTGCCACTGGACCAGATAGTAGTGTTTCTGGAATAATGAAGCAGTTTGCATTTAGCCGTTCTACTCTTCACCTGCTGTTTCTTCAAAAATAAACTTCAGCTGGAAAACATCCTGCCTGGTTTCGCAGTCTAAGGAAGACCTTCTGAACAGTGTAACCATCCATCATGTTCCACGACAGCACTTCCCAAGGTGTTTAATTTCTGTTAAATCACAACAATTTACCAAACATTTTATACAAGATAATACAAGATTACACATTTCTTTATTTGTAAAGATCTGTGGCGGTCGAGTGCACCTGCAGACAGAGAGAGGCGAGTAACACCAACGTGATAACGCTCTCCACGTGTGTTATTTTCTGATGCTTTTGTGTTGTTAGAAAAGAAACCCAAACATACAGACAAGACAGACAAAGTAAGTGTGTGTGTATGTGTGTGTGTGTTTCTATTAATATTCCTAAAATGCCTTTCCTTACAGGACGCTTACTACAGGCTGGGCCATTTATATGGATACACCTTAATAAAATGGGAATGGTTGGTGATATTAACGTCCTGTTTGTGGCACATTAGTATATGTGAGGGGGCAAACTTTTCAAGATGGGTGGTGACCATGGTGGCCATTTGGAAGTCGGCCATCTTGGATCCAACTTTTGTTTTTTCAATAGGAAGAGGGTCATGTGACATCAAACTTATTGGGAATTTCACAGGAAAAACAATGGTGTGCTTGGTTTTAACGTAACTTTATTCTTTCATGAGTTATTTACAAGTTTCTGACCACTTATAAAATGTGTTCAATGTGCTGCCCATTGTGATGGATTGTCAATGCAACCCTCTTCTCCCACTCTTCACACACTGATAGCAACACCGCAGGAGAAATGCCAGCACAGGCTTCCAGTATCCGTAGTTTCAGGTGCTGCACATCTCGTATCTTCACACCATAGACAATTGCCTTCAGATGACCCCAAAGATAAAAGTCTAAGGGGCCATTCAACTGGCCCACGACGACCAATCCACTTTTCAGGAAACTGTTCATCTAGGAATGCTCGAACCCGACACCCATAATGTGGTGGTGCACCATCTTGCTGTAAAAACTCAGGGAACGTGCCAGCTTCAGTGCATGAAGAGGGAAACACATCATCATGTAGCAATTTCAAATATCCAGTGGCCTTGAGGTTTCCATTGATGAAGAATGGCCCCACTATCTTTGTACCCCATATACCACACCATACCATCACTTTTTTTGTTCCAACAGTCTTGGAGGGATCTATCCAATGTGGGTTAGTGTCAGACCAATAGCGGTGGTTTTGTTTGTTAACTTCACCATTCACATAAAAGTTTGCCTCATCACTGAACAAAATCTTCTGCGTGAACTGAGGGTCCTGTTCCAATTTTTGTTTTGCCCATTCTGCAAATTGTGTGCGCCGATCTGGGTCAACCTCGTTGAGATGCTGCAGTAGCTGGAGTTTGTGAGGGTGCCATTTGTGAGTAGCTAATATCCGCCGAAGGGATGTTCAACTAATGCCACTCTCCAGTGACGTGCGGCGAGTGCTACGCTGTGGGCTCTTGCTGAATGAAGCTAGGACAGCCACTGATGTTTGTTCATTAGTGACAGTTTTCATGCGTCCACATTTTGGCAAATATAAATGGCCCACCCTGTATAACAATGATTATATTATACTTTTTTACATATGAAGTGGGGGTCACGGTGGCACTGTGGGTCGAAGGTTCGATTCCCGCCTCTGTGTGCATGGAGTTTGAATGTTCTCCACATGCTTGATGTGTTTTTCTCTGGGTACTCCAGTTTCCTCCCACAGTCCAAAGATATGCAGATTAGGCTAATAAACAACTTTATATTTGCTTGTATGAAAGTCAATCACCAGTTATTACCAAAATTACCAAGCTGTTCAAAGACAGGAAATCTTTTTTATATACTGTACTGGGGTTATTTTAAATAACCTTTGTCAATCTCTTATCAGATGTTTTTCACACTGTCATGTGGAAATAAAATATCAAAGTACGTTTCTATCATTTAAAGAGTGCTGATGTAACTGTCCCATCAAACACCATGACAAACTCTGACACTGTAACAGCCCTAAAGCATGGCTGGAATCCTGCCAAAGTTAACACAACAACCATTATTACCGTGTCAGCCAAGTATAATGTTTAAATAAAAAAAACAAGACAGCCTTTAATACAGAATTATAAAAGGCAACACTAACCATCCATGTTCATATACCACACTTCCACCATCTAGTCTCCTATCTAATCACCTGCAAATATAATGACGATGTCTCTGATGGCTACAAGAAACAAACCCAAATGAAGATGATTAGAAAAAGTTGTGTATATCCTCTAGAGCACAGTGATCCCCCAAACAGATCTCAGAGAAGCAGAGAAGATCAATCAGAAACCAGAATAATCAGCAAAAAGCATGACAAAGATCATCTCCACCACCGTGTACACACCCCAGCGCAAAAGGTAACATTTCAAAAATATTAATCCCATAAATCAAGTCATGTCTCGCTCATATTTAATTAAAATTTCCGACCTAGATTTTTACACAGGTATACATGCAGGGTGTGTAACCTGGAAAACATGGAAATATTCTTAAATATAAGAAAGAAAAATAAAAAAAAATAGAACTTCTTTAGGAAAAACATTATAATTAACATAAAGGCTACATTGTCACACTGAACCTGATAAACCGTGCATACAAAAACAGTCAGCCCCTGATATTTTTCATGTGTTAATTATAATAATAATAATAATCATAATAATAATGTCGCCGGGCAGCTCTGGCCACTTAAGGCACGACTCCAGAGTCATACAGTACATTAGGATTCTGGGGAGTTTAGGAGCCAGGCATGGGGGAGCCTTGGGTGCCCATGATCCTGTCCTCAGTTTACTGGTTTACTATATCGGTGCTCCTCAGTTCACCTGGTGGTGGTGGTGGTGTTTGAGTTGCAGCTGATTGGTGTAAACTAATACGGACAATCAGCAGTATACATCTAGTAGGTATTATCTTGTTGTTATTATTGTTATTTTTATTATTGGTGCCGTTGTTGGATATAATTTCATTTTGTTTTGTTGCTGGTATATTTTGTTTGTTTTTTTCTTTTGTCTTATTTCTATGTGCCTTGAACAGTGTCCTTGAGTGTTTGAAAGGCGCTTATAAATAAAATGTATTATTATTATTATTATTATTATTATTATCATATTGGTGTAAACAGTGATTTTTTTTTAGAAGACAAACAATAGTTACTATTAATCCACTCGATAGTCAATCCTGGTATTTTGGCCTAATTATAACAGCTAGATGTACAATAATCAGCCATAACATTAAAATCACCTTCCTAATACATGCTGCTCTTACTTATGCCACCGGAACAGCTCAGATCTACTGAAATCTGGACTCTACATGAGTGTGGTGTGGAATCTGGACATTAGCAGCACATCCTTTAAGTCCTGTAAGTTGTGAGATGAGGCCTGCATGGATTGGCCTGGTTTGTCCAGTACTGTACATCCCACAGATGATCGATCAGACTGAGATCTGGAGGAGGCCTGGAACCTGTTGTTGTTTTCCTGAACAATGTTTAAAGTGTGTCAGGGTGCATTATCCTGCTGAAAGAGACCACTGCCATCAGGGAACACCGGATCCATGCAGGTTTGACCATGTCCTTGGTCAGTAACAATGTTTAGGGAGGTGGTACGTGTCAATGAATGGATTCCCGGCAAAACATCGCCCAAAATATTACAGTGTCTCCACCGGCTTGCCTTCTTCCCATAGTGAATCCTGGTGCCATTTCTTCCACACATGCACACACACCTGGCCGTCCACACGTTGTAAAAAAAAAACAAAAAAAAAACATGATTCATCAGACCAGGTCACATTCTACTATATCTCAGGGTACAGTCGTTCGGGGTGCAGTTGACTGTAGACTCTTTCTGTGGTGGACGCAGGTCAGGATGAGCACTCTGTCCAGTCTACAGCTGCAGATGTTACTCAACCAGAATTGCACTGCTACTGTTGCAGTTTGTTAAATTTTAATTATTGTTAAAAATAAAAAATAAAAACAGCCGTATGTCAGATTCTCGTCTCCTCACGCACCAGAGCCCCGCCCCTGCGCTTAGAGCTCCATACACATGCAAGTTTTAAGTCAACGACTGGAACTGCAGCAGACCTCAGTGTTCTAATGTCTTATGAATGAATCTTACTGATCTTGGTCATTTTGAAATGCCTTTACTGTATGTAAATAAATAAATAAATAAATAGCTTGAATTGAAAAACAAAATTCCTAAAATAATGCAGATTAAATATAATACACCTGTCTATAAATAAAAAGGAACATTTAGACCTTTACGCAAAATATATTTCACTTAAATATTACAGATTAAAACAAGGAAGGAAGACGTGCTGAGCTTCAGTTCATTGTGATGCGGACAAAAGGTCTAGGAAGGAAACGGAGACATCAGTTTTCATTATTGTACAAAATCTGAATATATTCAGTAAATTTATGACTTACACTTGAAAAGTATGAAATCCAACTACAGAGTCTGATTGAACTGGTACCATTAAACATTTTTATTTATTTTATGTTTTGCTGGTGGAAACAATTTTAAGCAGAGACATCTTTAGGCAGAGACGTCTGCTCGGTCTGTTAATTCTATTTAAAACCCCCAATTCTGCCAATTCCCCCATCAGCGAAACCGGTTTGATAACTTCACGCCTATCGTGAATGAAAGGTGAGAATTACGATAACTGGGGGTCTGTGGGTCTTCACCTCGGAGCGCGCTGTCGCGTTGGCATCTTTAAATTTGAACAGAAAATAATAGTGAGCCGGTAGGCGCGTAAACAGCTGAATGAATAAAATATACACAATAAATTAAATAATTGCGTTTGCTTTAGACTTGTGCACTTATATGTAAATAGCTTTTTTCAATGTCTATATGCGTCTACATGCGTCTATATGGGGTTGAACCAAAACTACTATAGTAATATACTTGCCTCACAGACATGAAAAATATATACTTATAGAAAGCAAAATATCTGCTTTTACATAAACTAATGTAAAACAAATTTCAGATGATGTAATTTGCGTGAATGTAATAAAGTGAATATACTGGAGGCGCATCATCTGCAGCGGAGATTTCAGCCTTTTTGCTAAATGTCCCTTTGCGCCACCTTGCGGTCATTTCAGGGATGACTTTAAAAGGCGGCTGATCTCCCGCTGTCGGTCTGGTACACACCAGACCGGGAACATCCCACAACATCTGACATTTGACAACTGGCATTAAATGTCATTAAAACTGTGCCCTTGCCATCTTGGTCAGATCCTTATGCTTTCCCATTTTTACTGCTTTTAACACATCAACTTCATCATAAACTGAATGCTCACATGGTGCCTGTTAAATCCCACTCCTGACAGAATCCACTATATTGAGATAATCGATTCACCTGTTGCTGGTTTTAATGTTATGGCTGATCGGCCACATGCTCCTTCCGATAGCAGAAAACTGAATTTCCTTCCCTGTCTCTTTAAAAAACAGTGTTACAAATTTGTCCTATTCAAACACATACTTTTCACACCTGACTAGTCTCAGATTATTGACAGCAAACTGACAATGAAAAGCCAAACCAGACAAATAAAGCCATTTTTATCAGACCAGGAGAAACAAAGCAGTTTCTTTAATTCATTTGATGCTATTAACTAGACAGATTTGGGTTGTGCCTCAGGGGGTTTGAGAAACTGATAACAGCCATAAATATAAGAGTTTGCATTAATGCTCCGGCATAGCAGTTATGCTTTTTTACAAGCTACAAGACCTTTCTTACTTTCTTTCATCATATTTCACCTTTTTAATCTCAGGTCATACAATTCAGTCATGAATTTCCTGTTAGAAACATCACAGTAAGACGAGTTCCTCACTTAGTCCAATTTAAAACAAGTCACTTGTCCTACATACATGGTATATCACCCGCTGCACAGAATATCAGGTATAGGGACAATGTGCTGGAAGCATGAAAGTCAAAAACAAAGCTATAACATAATATTAAGTTAAAACAGAATGAAGCAGAGAGACGACTGATTAAAACATCTGGAAGGTGAGTAGATATACACATGTAAATATCAGCAGATACACCCGAACAGAAAGCCATCAGAGAACTGCAGTGCTGCTAAACTGTGTGAATTGCCTCTCTTCAGGTACATGCGTTTAGGTTTAGCTGAGATGGCAGAAGATGGGTTTATGAAAGGAGGCTTGCCTGAGTGAGCTCCTCCTCTACCTATCCTGATCGACAGCTCCTCAGTTGTGGGTGGGGCTACAGGATCCTCCACTTTCGCCTTCACTGGTTTGGCATCAGACGGCAGGGTCAACGCCGGGTCTGTCACATATCCCTGAGGAGGAAATAAAATAAAAACACATTTCATTTCTTTTCTCGAAAAACACTTCCTAACCAGTGTTAGAATAATAAATAAAAACACAATTTTGGTTTTATCTAAACTTCCACGTGTGAATGAAACTTGCCGTTCAGCAAACCTTGTGATGTTCCCTCACTCTTTATTATCTGTGGTAACGGTGCCACGATTATGGGAAAACCTGAAGGGTCAAACTTGGTCCTTTGAGTAATTTTCAGAACAAAATGTTAAGATTTCTAGATTAATTATGTGTTAACGTGCTAATATTGACAGCCCTAAATTACGAGAGAGCAAACAGGGAATTACATAGTCAGCCAAAATGTGATAAATAACCCAGAATACGCTTTAGAAAAACCAACCGTCTGCTAGCTGCACAGAGTGTCACTCATGGCCCATCATATTGAGACTGTGTCTGTTCCCCGAGCTAAACACAAATTTAGAAAGACTCAGAAAGTCTGTTTTAGTAATTTAATTAACATAGATACCACAAACTCGGATCACACTGAATGCGCAGCCGGCACCTCTGATCTGAAGCTAGGACTGTTAAATATTAGATCTCTCGCATCTAAAGCAGTTATTGTTAATGAAATTATCACAGATCAGGAGTTTGATATACTTTGTTTAACAGAAACCTGGATTAAACAGGACGAGTATGTAGCTCTAAATGAAGCCAGTCCTCCTGGATACAGCTACATACACCAGCCTCGGCTAACTGGTAGAGGAGGAGGAGTCGCAGTTATTTATAACAATAATCTGTCTCTCGTACAAAAACACAGACTCAAATTTAATGCATTTGGAGTTCTCTATAGTAACATAACAAGCGTAGCTACAAATATGGAGTCAGCTCAGCCGATCCCGCTAATTAACATTTACAGACCCCCAGGGCCGTACTCCGAATATCTCTGTGAATTTGCAGATTTCCTCTCAAACCTTGTCATTTCTGTACACAAAGCATTAAAATTGCTGGAGATTTTAATATTCATTTTGAGAATCCAGAAGACCCTCTGAGAACAGCATTTATGTCCATACTGGAGTCAGTAGGAGTAAATCAGTGTGTAGTAGGACCCATTCATAAAGCAGGTCACACTCTAGATTTAATAATATTCTTCGGATAAGGTTAAGAAATATATTCACAATTCCACAGTCTGAAGTTATCTCAGATCACTATCTTGTCTCAATTAAAGTGTGTCATAGTAATAATTTACGCACAGCACCGCGCTACCGTATTAAACGTACATTTACATCAACTACCGCACAGAGCTTTATCAGTAATCTTCCAGAGTTATCAACTTTGATTGGATCGCCATCTGACTTCACAGAACTCGAACAGGCGAATGAATATCTAGAGTCGACATTCCGTTACAATTAAAAGAAAAATTATTAGACAGAAGAAACTCGCTCCCTGGTATAATGATCATACGTGCAGTTTAAAACAGACCGCTCGGAAATTAGAGCATAAATGGCGTCAAACTAAATTGTTAGTATTTCAAATAGCATGGAAGGAGGGCATCCTGAACTATAGAGAAGCTCTTAGTGTAGCTAGATCAACACTGCTCTCCACTCTTATAGAAAATAACAAAAATAATCCTAGTTTTTTATTTAATACCGTAGCTAAATTAACCAGAAATAAGACCATTGCAGAAATCTCCACAACATCGTGTAGTAGTGAGGACTTCATGAACCTTTTTAATAATAAAATTGTAAATATTAGGCATAAAATTGAGGCTTTGAAACCGAACAATGTAATTGATGCAGATGTTAAACTAACATGTCAGATCGGAACCTAGAATACTTTACTCCCCTTGAAGAGAATGAACTAATTTCACTCAGCTCTTCGGCAAATTCATCACCCTGTATATTAGATCCTATACCAACACATTTTCTCAAACAGAATAAAAACAGAACACCTGTTGAAAATAATTAATTCTTCACTCAGCACTGGGTATGTTCCAAAATCTTTTCAATTAGCAGTTAAGAAATCTGACCTCGACCCCTCTCAGCTGTCCAATTACAGGCCGATGTCAAACCTCCGCTTTATCGCTAAGATTCTGGAAAAGATAGTAGCGGAGCAGCTATGCTCATATTCACAAAGAAATAGCATACATGAACTCTATCAGTCAGGATTTAGGCCTCATCACAGCACAGAGACATCACTCGTTAAGAAATGAAAAGCTACTCACTTCATCAGTTAGGGTTAAATAACTTGTTGCAGCTGAACCATATACATTACTGTAGTAATTGTCCAATGGAAGGCTCCCAGTCTACCAAGACATTTCTTTGCCCTTTTCTGATCTCACAACCAGTATATGCAAGGTCCTGATCAGCTCATCCAGGACTATACATACATACATACATACATACTATACTACACTATAATGTACGTCTGTACAACGTAAAACCACGATATGGCACAGAGAGTTCTTTTTACATGCCCTGTACATTTCCGCTAGTAACACCTATTTTTTACACAAATAACGGCCTGCAGTTGCACACTGGAAGCCTCTGACCCATACAGTAAGTGTTTCATGTACGAGGTTGTTGTACAGCTGTGCAGTGTTTCCACAAAACACGCAACCCCAAAGTGTGACCATGTTGCACTTCCAGTACCAGTTCCAAGGTAAAGTAGCACCATGTACAGTACTGTATGGCATGGATGAATGGATGGCAGGAAGCCAAGAATGCGTTAGAAATGCAAGGCATGCAATGTTTCACTCTGTTTGCAGCTGACAAGGAATTGTGTTGAAGAGTGGCAAAAAAAAAAAAAAACTTTAAACTTTCGTTCCTCGTACAGAATCTCTGTATTGTTTTATGTTACAGCAGAGTCCTGGTGAAATGTTGGTGTGTGTGCGTGTGCGTGTGTGTGTGTGCGCGTGTGTGTGTGTGTGTGTGTAAATCATGCATAGACACATGGTAACTATGCTTTGTTTTCTGTTCCTCTCCCAGGCCTCACTGAACCTTGCTTGTACAGTATGTGGTGAATCTGGGTGTATAGGTGTGCACAGCTGAAACATCAGTGGGAGTCCTGGAGAAACCTGAGTCAGGTGTCAATAGGTCTTGCATATTCATGAAAACTAATTTATATTCAGTGAAACAGAGGCTCTGCTGAAAAAAAGTTAGGCACATCGGTCACTTTACCCCAAATAAATGGTCTTCCTGAGTGTTATAATTTGTTTTGCTCTGGGCACACACCCAACACTTTCCCAAATTCAGTTCTGTGATCAACACAATCTGCAAGCTTCATTTATTCTGCATTATCATGTTTTTTTCTCTGCTTGAGTTTGAAAATATATTTTCTTATACTTTGTATGTGTGTTTTGGCATTTGATTATGTGTTGCACATAATTACATCAGGCAAAGTATGAAAGCCCAGTTTGTCCGAGTTACACAACTATAAGAAGAGCTCTGACTCACTGCAGGTCTTCAGGAAGCCCTCAGACCCCAGAAGGTTATTAATTAAACAGAAGAAATGTGTGTGTGTATGGGGGGGGGGGGGGGTTATGGGCTTGAATGAATGATCGCTGATCACTTAAATGCATAAAAACTATTCAGTAGAAATCACAGCTATGATTAATAGTGAAAATAAAAACATTTTCACCCATACACACTGTAACGAGAACAGTATTGGGTGTGACACAGTATGGAAATAAATGTCGTGACTTTGAATGGCTGTCGAAATAACATCACACAGAATGTCCAGTGTAATCAAAAAGTCTAGTGAAATGCTA
This sequence comes from Clarias fuscus, assembly GCA_030347435.1. Taxonomy (NCBI): domain Eukaryota; kingdom Metazoa; phylum Chordata; class Actinopteri; order Siluriformes; family Clariidae; genus Clarias; species Clarias fuscus. The sequence continues at coordinate 26,456,608 of CM059220.1, forward strand.
GCCTCGCCCCTTTTTAGATTCTTTAAGTTCACCAATACAAGAAGGAAACAAATATTACTGGAATGGAGTAAAGCATGAGAATGATTATCATTATATCATTATCCTTAGAATGATTAGAATGATTTTAACAGGTTTATTACTCAATTGCACACTCAAGGCTAACTGAAACTACATACATCAGGCCATATTAATTTAAACTATTTAGTAAAAAAAAAAAAAAAAAAAAAGCAGAGAATTGATTTGTCTAATCAGCCATTCCTACTTTCACTTAGCTTGATTGTTTATTAAACAATATCGCATACTGATTTCTTTTAAATCTCAAGCAGGAAGATTCATATCCGAAAAGAAGTCAAATATCCTTCTGGGAAACGATGCTCGACACCTGCTGCTGCTCCTCACTTATAACATCAAGTCAATGAAAAGTCATTAGAAATTCTAATGATCTGTTGTTTATTTGTGTCATTCATTAAAAAAAATCCTCATAAACGCATTGTATTAGATGAGATGATGTTTGGCAAAAGCAGTAAAACTCGAGTGCTGAAGCATTTAATTTCACTAAATCACTTAATTTCACAAATACTCCACCAAAACAAGACCTTCTTCTAATTGTTAAATAGACAAATCACTGCACTTGTAGCACTGCGAAGTGCTACAAGGATGCAAAGTCATGAATCTAAATCATATTATTTTACACAAGTGATAAAAAATCTGATAATGAACAAGTACAATTCCAAAAAGTAAAAACCCCTCAGTTTATTAACGTCTCAGTAAATGCACATTTACACAAACGCAGGAGCACTCACAGGATATAAAAATACTGTTTCTAATTAAACTGCTTTTCCTGAACACCATATTTCTTGTATAAATGTAATGAAAGGAGAGATTTCTCAGCATGTCTGCAGCCGGCAGCAATGAAAAATGACGAAACTTTACACAGTACTATATCAGGACTATTACATCACCTCATTTCATTAGTGTGATCAGTGATGGATACTGTTAGTGAATCTGAGTGATTATAATTAAGCAATATCACACAAGAGGGAGTGCTGTAGTGCTGGATATAGCACGGCTGTGTGTGTTTGACCAGAATTGCATCAAACACAGCAGGTACTGTCCAATAAGTCTCATTAAACAGCGATTGCTACTTTAATTTAGGTAAATGTATGTCTTAAAAATGTCTTTGCTATACATTTAGTACACATGAGTGCAGTTAAGAGCCCCGGTATTGATGGTATATTCTGTACAACCCTCACTGCTTAGGTGTGGATTTTAGTGTTTTGCTTCTGCTGGTTAGTTTCACTTTGTCTTTTCCTATCTTTAGTTATCATGCTGTATTTACCCTATTGCTCACTCAGTTAAAGGTACAGTGTGCAATTATAATGAATGTCTGTTGGCTTTCTTTGTACACCTTTCGTAAAATGTAACCAATATCTCCTTATGATCTGCTAGATTTCCATCCTGTGTGTGGATATAAAAAATATTCCAGTGCTCCTGGTGCTGGTCCTGAGCTTTATGCATTGTCAAGAAATAGAGATGGTCAAGTAACAGCCAATGAGGAGACAGTCTAAACAGCAATAGTTAGATAAACACACAGTGTTCGCTCTCTCCTGCACAGTTTATATTTATATTTAGTGCTGCGTTATTTTTGTATAATTAAGGCTTCTTCATACTTTGTTTTATATTGTGTGATATAAACAAAATACATCAAAAGTTAAATATAGTTCATAGTGGTGGAGAATGAATTATTATATTTACAGTCTTATGCAAAAGTTTAGGCACCCCTTGATAAATAACATATGTTGGTGATTTTTTTTTCATTGAAAAGATGTTAACACGGTCTCTCTTGGAAATGTAAAAAATAAAAATTTAATTAAAAGCATTATTATGGCGCTGTGCAAAAGTTTGGGCACCCTAAGAGTTCCATAGTCTCAGATTCTTTTTACAAGGTTTCAGACCTTAATCAGCTCGTTAGATCTGATGCACGGCAACAGCTGTCATTAGTAAATGCCAATTTCAAAGCTTTACAAATAGTTTAACTCCTCAAACCTTGTGCACACACTTGCGGACACTCAACAACCGTGGGTTCCTCTAAGCAGCTGTGTAAGACCCTGAAAATAAAAGTTATTGATGCCCACAATGCAGGAGAAGCTACGAGAAGATAGCTAAGCGTTGTCAGCCTGCAGTTTCCACAGTGAGAAATGTAATTAAGAGATGGCAGTTCAGGGGAACTGTGGAGGTCAAGATGAGATCTGGAAGACCAAGAAAACTCTGGGAGAGAACTGCTCGTATGCTGGTCAGAAAGACAAATCAAAACTCCCATTTGACTGCAAAAAACCTGCAGGAAGATTTAGCAGACTCAGGAGTGGTGGTGCAAGTTAAAACAGAACTCTTTGGCCACAATCAGCAAAGGCATGTTTGGAGAAAAGAAGGAGCAGCATATCATGAAAAGAACACCTTGCCAACTATTAAGCATGGTGGTGGATCTACAGTATCATGCTTTGCAGTTGTGTTGCAGCCAGTGGCACAGGAAACATTGCACTGGTGAATGGATTCAACTAAATACCAGCAAATTCTGGAAGTAAACATCACACCATCTGTAAAAAAGCTGAAGCTGAGAAGAGGACGGCTTCTACAGCAGGACAATGATCCTAAACATACCTCGAAATCCACTATGGAAAACCTCAAGAGACGCGAGCTGAAGGTTTTGGAACGGCCGTCACAGTCCCCTGATTTAAACATCATTGAAAATTTGTGGGTAGATCTTAAAAGAGCTGTGCATGCAAGATGATCAAAGAATATTACAGAACTAGAAACCTTCTGCAAGGAAGAAAGGAAGAAAATCCCAAGTACAAGAATTGAAAGACTTTTAGCTGGCTAAAACTCTTAAAAGGGCAACATACATACATATTGTGGTATACAACATAGTAGTGGCCATTACAATGGCCAGGAGTTTGCTTCATAAGAATTTTTTTGTCCGTCTCCATCGTTCTTTCGAATTTAGCGTGTTTGTTCTCCCCGCCCAACAATCAGTGCAGTGGTTTCCAGGGTACTGCGGTTTACTCAGTAGCGAATATCATTTTAAATGTAGTGAATTACAATACTTTGAACAAAACATACTTAAGTAAAAGTAAAATTACAGATTTTAAAAACAACTTTAAAAAGTAGAAGCACACAAGAAAACTACTCAATTACAGTAACGCGAGTAAATGTAATTCAATACTTTCCACCTGGGCATAGTAGTAGTACTTAACATCAGCTCTAAACAGCTAACTCTCTGTACTTCTTAGTTGTGTCTGAAGTGTGGTATTTGTGAGCTGGCATGTTTCTGTTAATACTGTTACCTTGGCAATGTGTGCCCATGAATTTGGAGGATGGTTCTGAAGGAGCACTGAAGCGCGAGGGGGATTTGTTTGGCTTTTGAGTTTAAATAACATAAGTCATCCTCCAGAATCCATCAATATACCTTTATGTTCTGCAGCAAAAACACTGAGCTGTGATGCACAACTCTGACCAAACATCCTGCGTCGCTTATCCATTACCATTCTGTGTTTGATCCTCAACTCAATCAAACATCTGTCACACAGAGCATGAACTGATCAAAGGCTGATGAATTATGTTCGCTCCGAAGCATGAATTTTGCATTAAGTTTGATTACATCAGTGGGTTGAGTATTGGAGCTGATTAGTGATTTGACATCAAACATACAGCAAGTTTGTTCATTCAAATGAATAATTTATCTTTGCCTCTGAATAAACGCCGTTATTCCGACATTTTACATTAGAGTTTCCTTAACTCACATGGTTTACTGCATTAGGCAACGAACACACTGTAAACCCGCACTATACTGTAAGTAAATAAAATACACCTCTACTGACTAATGTTTATTCAATTCAAAATTCAAGTCCGAATAAACTACCACAAAATGAATTTTAATACACAATGTTCCTAAATGTTGATAATTCATGTCAGATAAATATCAAAAGTATTATTCGGCCTCAGTTCTGATTAATAACTACAAATCTTTATTAAAATGTAGATTATGTTCGTTACTGTAGGTTTGTTATGAGCTAAAGAAGATTAATGCAATAATTTACTGCTTAACTATTAACTATTTACTACTATTTACTATTTATTACTACTTAACTTTACTAATACCTGTATGAACACGGTCCTATAATGAGTCCCCATGTATATTAACACAAGACAATTCAACTACAATTCAGATTGTTTCTTAACTGATTACGGGAGAACCAATATGTTCCCATTAGTTTGTTGTATTTTTTTATTTAACAGGTTGGATCAGAATCACTATATTTACAGGTGTTTTGGGTTGCAACTGATCCTGAAGAAACTTCTTCCAAAAAATTTATTATTATATATTATATTTTATTACCTGGCAGAATGTTGGTGGAGTGGTTGTCTCACACCCCCAGGGTCAGGGTCTGGGTTCGATTCCCGACTTGGGTGTGTGTGAATGGAGTTTACATGTTCTCCCTGTAATTTGTGGGTTTCCTCAGGGTGCTCCGGTTTCCTCCCACAGTCCAAAGGCATGAAGATTACGCTAACTGGAATTCCCAAATTGCCCACAGTGTGTGAATGAGTGTGTGTGTGTGTGTGTGTATGCTGTGATGGATTGGCACCCCATCCAGGGTGAACCCCATCTCGTGCCCTAGGGGTCTTCTGAGATCCAGGCCGCCTGTGAACCCGCACACAGGATTAAGTGGGATAGACGGTGAATGTAGATTATCAACTACAGAACAGTTGAAGAAAAGGAGTTAGTAGGAGACGCCTTTGTTATGTTGCGACTTTTTAAACAGTCATTCTGCTCAGCTTGTAAACGAGGTATATTCACCTCAATTCATGTACAGGCTCACCGCTCTTTCGATAAGCTTCATCTTCAGCAGTTTTTAACATTTAATTCGTAAAGCACAACTTTTTATATTGAAACCATCTTAATTATATTACAAGAAAATGTTTATTACAATCTGTACAAAATACAGCAGTAACTATATTAATATTCATTCTGCATTCATATTCTGAATATTAATTGGATATTTGTTAATATCAGCAGAATCAGTGAGAAAGTTGTCTTTTTAATTACATATACAAGAGATTTAACAGAGATTTTTGCCCTTCTTTACAATATTTTTTTTACTACTGTAGCATTTAATGAGAGCATTTATAATTAAGCAGATCTTGTGACAGAGAGAACTGCACACTGTTGCCCCCATGCTGGGAATTAGCCTAGACGGATTTGTGAAGAACGCTGCCATAACAAAAACCCACGCTGTCAGAAATGTTGTTAATCAATGTGGGTGCAAACTGTTTGTGCGTATGCAGACTGCTTTTATTATACAAGAGTTAACAGTTACAAAGCATTTATCACAAGCAGCGAATACGCCTGATACTATTCATATTAAAACTAATCAGTTTTGCTATATACAGTATATATACACAGTATATATACTGACTGATATTTAAGATGAAACCATTAAGCTGCATGATGACACACAGTACTGTAGTGAAACCCTGAAAATATACCCGAGGGAAGAAAACATATCCGATCCGAAACATGTCAGCATGTTCCATATAAAGGAAGGCATGAAATCATCTATCAGTTCATTATCATCCAGTAAGGTCTGTATTCATCCACCGTTTCATACTTTGTCATGTTGTCGACTTTAAGTAAGCCTCCTGTCTCTCACATTAATTAAAATGACCACAACATTAATTGGATCACAAATGTGACAGGAATGATGTGTCCAAAATAACGATTTCCCTCGAACGCCAGCGATGTCCATTAATCACGATGAAATGCGTTAATTGAGTGCTGCTGGAATTCATTACCTAAAAGCATGATTAAAATGCTAATTTGTTGGAGCTGTTTAATTCTTCCTGTGGTGAGTATAAGGTGAGAACGTACTCTGTGTGAGAGCGGTTATAAAAACAGAACATAACATTCACAGCCATTAGATGAGAAGTGACAACATCGTTAAAATAAGCTTTTCTCAATTTTTATCTCAACCTTACAAACACTGAGAAAATAATACACGATGAAACATAATAAACTAACAAAATATAAAAGGAAATCTTCAGGCAGCATGATTTCCAATGCAAAAGTCATCAGTCCGTTTTCACATGTTTTCAGTCGTTTCCTAACGATGCTGAAGGAATCAGCAGTTGAGAGACTGGGACATCAGTGTGTGAGGGCAGCTTCGTCACTGATGTGAAGTCTGTCATCAGAAGGCATGATCCATCATAAGCACAACAAACACCAAGTCCTGCTCACCAGAGCCAACAACATGCACGCGCACACACACACACAACCAAATGATCAGAGCTGATGACCTACAGCGTGTGATTCACTTCCACAAGGCTCCATTGTAACCTCCACCAGGGGGCATCAGCAGACTGAAGCTCAACATCACTTCATCTCATAACTGACCAGAACGTTTCATCAACTCTACAATTATTTCTCAGTAATGTCTCCAGTGTCGTATCAAGACAAATATGGCCATGCATACAGACAGGGGCACGGCTAACAGAAAGATACACAACTAATCGATGGATAGGTGACTAACATCACCAAATGCACAAGTGTGGTAAACGGCTAAAATTAAGGACGGGAACCAAAGTCTCTCCTGATACGATATTAGCACGATACCTCTGTGCTGATTCGATTAAAATTGCGATTCGAATAGTATGACGATTTTAGAAATATCCTGATCCGATATTTCATTTTCCGCTATTTTGTTTCAAATTTAAACCTTTAAAAAAAAGTTTAACGGTTAATTAAATGTAGCCCAGTCCTCACATTACTTTTCTCACTTTCTAAATCAACTGCAGCATTTAAATAATACAAACTTCAAATACAAGATTTTAACATTTAAATTCAAATTCAATTAAACACAAAGCAAAATTTTTACTGATGTTTATCTCCTACCACATGGGATGTAAATGTGTAAGCAGTTTAGAGTGCGCCACCTGTAGGATTATAAAGAAATGGTGATGTTTTACCGCCTTAAATGCTTTCAAAGGTTTGAAACTCAACTCGACGGGCCTCCGAGTGGCGCAGTGGTTAAAGTGCTCGCCCTATCATCCGGAGATCGCTAGTTCGAATCCCGGGTGGTGCTGTAACCTCTCGCAGCCGGAGGTCTAGAGAGAGCTGATTGGCCGAGCTCTCTCAGAGGGGAGGGATGAGAGGTACTTAGTGCTCCCACATTAATCACGGCTCTACAGCCAGTCAGGGGCGTCTGTGAGCTCGCGCAACGGAGGGAGCGGATAGCGCTGTCCTCCGAGTGTGTTACGCCGCCCCCAACGGTGCGCGAGCGAGCAGTTCGAAAAGATGCGGTCGGCTGGCGTCACGTGGCTCGGAGGAAACACGTGATAGTCTTCGGCCCTCCCGGCTGAGTGGTAGTAGTAGCCTTAATGTGGGAGCCCCCTAGTGACGGGGAGGAATTGGACACGAGAAAATCGGGGAAAAATCAAAAAAAAAAAAAAAAAAAAGAAACTCAACTCGACAATGAACGCGTGGGTTGATGGCTGCGAGCATGCGGTCCTGTTTCTCGGCTAGGGAGTTTTTCCTTGACACTGTCGCCGTCGTCCTCGGCTTGTTGATCAGGGACAATCTTATCATTTTGACTCATACACATTTCATACAAACATAAATATCTCTTTTGATTGTGTAAAGCTGCTTTGCGACAATGTCAATTGTTAAAAGCGCTATACGAACAAAATTAAACTGAATTGAACTAATCAGTGCTCGCTGTGTTTTGAGACTGGTGTAAGTGTGTGTAATGAGTGGGTTTGAGAATAATTCTGTCACAGATTTTGGAGAAAAAGACACTGTCATGCCATAAAAATGTGTCTCTGTTGCGCCACTCTGGAGCTTCTGCGCTTCTACAAACATTTATATCTGAGGCGGATCTGTTGATCACCGGTCACACCAAGTCAAACTGAAAACCAGACAATTCTGCTCACTCTCCGATTGACCAGCTCATCTCTATCATGAATGTATGAAAAAGATATATTTTTAAGTTTGGAGTCATTGGGTCAAATACATGAACCGCCAGACAAAATAATCGTGAATCATAATTGAATCAATTTTACCCCAACTCTAGAATACACTGACATAGATATTGGTGAAATCAACATATGAAATATATTTTCATATATATATATATATTGAAATATATAGAAATCAAGTTGAAATAAATAGATTTGACGCCCTGATTTGTGGATAAACAACTCCTGATCTAATACACATGGACCCTGTGTGTCTAAATAGAGTCTGGATGGAACTGAGGCTCTGTTTACGCTCCGTGTACTCTGTTTGGCTTGAAACATGAACTGAGTGGGAGTTCACGGCGTGCATGAAGTGTGTTTGAAGGGTATTGCGTTAGATTTCTGTGTTTATGCCTCAAATGAGCAAGGGTCAATAAAAAGAGCAGAGGTAGCAGGAGCGTAGAGCAGTGCACTGCAGGGGCTGAGATTTATTTTCCCTGCGCAAGACTGATGTGAACCAAAACGTCTGAAGTGGAATTGCACTAACACACTGCACAAGACTAAAACACATTTGAAACATCTGAAGCGTGTGTGAACAGACATGACATATACAGCTAGATGATGTGAAATGAGCGAGGGTGTGTTATAACATACAGTACAGTAGTTAGTGCTTAAACAGTCATCAGTCACAAGCTGTTTCATCTCGCTCTTGAAGTTATTTAGAGAAAACAGCAGCACAACCTCTCTCCCCTGTTAATTACTCTGACAGTGAGCGAGTGTGTGTGTGTGTGAGAGAGTGAGAGAGAGTGTGTGTGTGTGTGTGTAAGCTCAGGTAAGAGAGATTTCCCTCAGGTGTGTTACTCTGCGCTGTGATGTGACACGAGAAGCAGTTCAAAAAGATGTGCGTGTCTGTCACAGTAAGGGTATAAAGGTAAGAGCTGGCTGGTGTGGACAAGACCAACATGGGGGAAACTCCACTGGAGAGGAAAAAGAATGCAGTGATATAAACCTGTGGTTTGTATTGAAATATCCACAAAGCTACTGTTTCTTTTCTTTTCTGAAAATGTGTCTTCCGGATTCAGATCTTTGCAAATGAAAAGAATGGGTTACAGGGTTAGGGCAATGATGTTCCACTCACACAGCCACAGCGTAACCCATCACTGGACACCCACCAAAATGCACCAACAATACTTTTTGTTTTTTACTTCTTACTGAAGGTACTAGGGCTTCAAGCCCCATCCTACTGATCACTAACCCAGAGATTTCACAATTTGAGCCACCACTGAGCAATGTCATAGCTGGTCTGTGTCTTATATATTATTTACTGTATGTAATCAGTCTAATGTCTCTACAAAATACATAGTCATCTATACCGCTTTGTCCTGTATTCAGGGTCACAAGGGGCCTGAAGGCTATCCCAGGAGGGGCCTGAAGCCTATCTCAGAAGGCTTAGGGCACAAGGCGGGGTACACCCTGGACAGGGTGCTAATCCATTGCAGCCACACACACACACTACGGGCAATTTGGAAACGCCAATTAGCTTATCTGGATGTCTTTGGACTGTGGGGGGAAACCGGAGTACCCGGAGACAACCCACCAAGCATGGGGAGAACATGAAAACCCCATGCATACAGAGACCGGAATCGAGCCTGGCCAGGAATCGAACCCAGACCCTGGAGGTGCAAGGCGACAGTGCCAACCACTACAACCACTGTGCCGACTAAAATAGAGTCATGTGTCAGTTAATTTGTGTGTGTGTGTGTGTGTGTGTGTGTGTGTGTGTGTGTGTGTGTGTGTGTGTGTAAAAACATAATCATCTTCTCATAGCGAGTTTTAGCAAATGTTATTTTATTTAAATGAAGCCGAAAAGAAAAAAAATTCAGCCAATACTAAGTACCCCTATTTTAGTGTACATGACCGTTATGATACACTGGCTAAAACATTTTCTTTTAATTTTCTTTATCTCTAAACAGTTCTGACAAATTATGGCATGAATCTGATCTGAAATCTCGCTATGGGAATTTAACAGCAAGCTGTAAGCAAAAGCAATTTTGAAACCAAATGTGTGTGTGTGTGTGTGTGTGTGTGTGTGTGTGTGTGTGTGTGTGTGTGTGTGTGTGTGTGTGTGTGTGTGTGTGTTTACCAGTGGCCATGCTTAGTCTTATGCTATAACTTATTGCATGTGACACTTTTAATCAATCTCAGTGGATGAGATGTAAACAAAATCTAAGGTCTAAAAAACAGACAGAGCATAAATCAGACGTAGTCGGGCTTATCAGCACCGTGCAGTCCGACAACACCAAATAGGATTGTGGGTGAAGAAAAATAAAATGCAGCTCTCATGAGACAAGGTCCGACGTGGCACCCGCGTCGCTCTGTTTAATCAGCAGATAACCTCCTGACTCGTTGTTACTGTAAGTTACACTGCGCGGTGCTGATTAAAGATAAGAGTGTCCAAGCTCTGGCCTTGATTGGTGGACATAGGAGGCCAAATGTTTGCAAAGGAGAAGAGGATGATGCTTTGATCAGATCAGCGCTGAATATTTGAAGCCCAAATGTAATTATGTGTAAATGACGTATACAGGCAGTCTGAAGAGCTTACAGTGAAGACAGGAAGAAAGAATTTGACATTAGGGTTACTGGATCCTGTCTTTTTGTCTCCAGGCAAAGTCTGAGAATTAAGATCATTTTTCATTAAGGACAAACTCTACCACCATGAAAGTGAAACATCTGCAGGCGATCCAGGCTTCATTAAGACTGATTTAAAGAAACTAAACGGAAATGAAATGCTTCTACTGCAGGCCAAAAAAAAATGTAGTTACCAGTTAGTGTCCCCCTCCAGTGTGTGACCCTGCTTCAGTGCAATAATGCGATAGGATTAAAGACAGCCTCAGAGAGCAGCACTAATTAAAGTGTTTCCCTTCCATGGTCAATCAGGGAGCAGCAGAGAACAATATTTAAGTGGTTGGAGGTTTCAGCTGAGACCTCATGGGGTAGAACATGCTGCTGCTGCTGTGTGTGTGTGTGTGTGTGTGTGTGTGTGTGTGTGTGTGTGTGTGTGTGTGTGAGACTGATATTTTAAGAGCTAGGCAGTGTGGATACTGTAGCTGTGCACTTGACAGCTAAAGGCAGCAAATTTTGCTGGATAGTTTTTGCGTGTGAAACTCGATCAGCATGAATGTGAGGTCGACTGCGGCACAGACTCAGCGTCTGTCTGTACTGTACGAGTTTAACCTGAAGAAAGAATCTGCAGCCAAACACATTCTGACTGATCAGACGGGTGTTTAATATTTAAGCTATAATTTCCGCTTCCTTCCCTTCCTTAGTTTTTCTGAATTAATGACAAAAAATAATGAATGAATAAATATAATACAACTATTTTTTCGCATTCTAAGTTGCCTCAATTTTTTTCTGATTTTTTTTCAAACATCTGTTTGATATTATTTCACCTGATGCATGATCATGACCAGCGTGGGGTCCTGAGTGACCGCAGCATTAATCAATTCTTTAAGATGGCGCTGACACTAAATATCTGTTTACTTGTTATTTATTTGCTTCTTATATCTTGCAGTCCTTTGTTCTTAGCATTGCAGTGTATACTGTCTCTATGTAAGAGTATATACAGTGTGCAATCACATCTACAACCTGTCTCTGTGTTACTGTCTCCACTGCTGCTGGACCTTCTGGATCAATGACATAAGCAAGTATCTATCTATCTATCTGGACCATGTGAGCATCACATCACATCACTCACTGAAAAACTATATTAGTAATATTCTTGCAGTCACCAATAAAAAGCAAAAAGACCCATTACGACCACTAATATGCTCTGATTCATTATTTTTAGTGTACTTTTGCAAGATGCTAAAAATACTGAGACGTTTGTTTCCTTTTCTTCAACTAGGGAGAGACTATGACAAGGCATTAAGAGTGCATCAGATGTGTGTGAGGGTGAACAAACACTATATTGTTTAGTATTAACTCAAAAACTCTTTAACCCTCTACGGAATTATACGTTTTTCTGGTGCATCACTCCTTCACTCTCACTTTCACTCAGAAGATTGTAATATTTCACTCAGTGATGCTTCAACACCATCATTTTGGACTCCACTCCAGTTGGACCAAGATGCTGTACACGCAGTGAAGTGACCTAATTACCCCGACCGTGTGTTGCGTGCGTACTGAGGCGAGTGAAGAAATGAGGTGAAGAGGAAGTGAACTGCACCAGAATAAATGAGCTACGAGTTGGACTGACATGGAACATGCATTTTCACCCACTGTAACAATATTTATACTTCGACACCTACAAGGACATGCACAAGGATGCAATCAACTAAATGAGCAGCCGTTATATAAATGAAAACTAACTGCGTACATCAACTTTCAAGGTGGAAGGACCACGTCACAAAAGACAACGACGACTAGCGGCCTTTAAAGGTTATTACTTTTCATACTGTATGAGATGAGGGTCATGGTCAGATTCTGTCCCAGACTGGGAAATAACGTTCCACCATATTGTATGATGAAGGTACTTTTAAATTTACGATGTTCTGCATATGTCCATTAATCAGTGTAATGCAGGGCTCATGCATCAGGCTCATGTAAGCACAAACATTTATCAAAGCGTGTGTGTGACAGTAAGGACATTTATGCTGTCCATCAGCGTGCTTCATTTACATTTTTCTCACTCACTTCCACACAATTCTGGCTTACGTGGTTTTCATAAACACTGATCACTGAACTGTAAAGTTTACACTCATACTGTGCTCATACGTACAACCCTTTTAACATACTTAGCAGGGGCTGATACACGGGATACGGTTCTGTACAATTATACATAATCAAACATATATGGCTGATCGTTCTCAGAGACAGCGAAACCCTCCACAAGATGTAAATAAAAACATGACTTGGATCAGGTCACCTTTTCTCATTGCTCAGTGGTCGAATTTTGATGCTCACATGACCATTGTTGGAACCTTTGGCAGTGGACATGGGTCAGTGGACATGGGTACTCTGACCAGTCTCACAGCTCACAGCTCCGTATACAACAACCTGTAATGCACTGTGTTCTAACACCTTTCTATCACAACCAGTATTCACTTTTTTAGCAGTTTGATCTACAGTAGCTTTTCTATTGGATCCGACTCCACGGGCCAGCCTTCACTCCCCATGTGAGCCTTGGCCACCCATGACCCTGTCGCCAGTTCACCGTTTTTTTCTTCCTTGGATCACTTTTGGTACACTTTTGGTACGTCCTGAGAACATCCCACAAGAGCTGCAGTGTTGGAGTTACTCTGACTGAGACCTCTAACCATCACAATCTGGCTCTTCTCACAGTCACTCAAATCCGCTTGCTTTCAGGGACAAAATGTTCTGTTGCTGCCTAATAAAACTGTTATTCACTTCACCTGTCAGTGGTCATGATGTTAGGGCTGACTGGTGTAAATAGAATCACACACAGGCACATTTCCTTTTTCATTCTCCCCTTAAATATTGTTCAAAATAAACAAGTTTAGATAAACAGCTGCCATAAGGTTGCCTTTAACCCTCATTATTTCAGGATGTACAGAGGTTCCCTCTACATAAACTCTTCCCTGATGTCTTAGAAACTATGTCAAAGTTTGTGTAGTTGCTTTTTTGCCCTTCCCCCCGCCCCCACCGCCCCATACACAACCTTTCCTCTGTTAACTCTGTCCCTGAAGCCCTCATCCTTTTACACATCAGCAGCTCTTATAGAGGATGAGGAAAGCATGTCTCAGCCCTGAGATCTCCTTTGCACGCAGAACACAACACACTCGAGTGCTGTGGTGGATTCAAAGAGCGTGAAGCTGCTTGACATGTCCATCATCTGAGTTGGACACAGGAGAGGCAAAAAACTAAACAGACACGAGAGAAATGAGGGAACAGAGGTCCTTCAGGAGTGTGTTAAAAAGTAGCGCTAGCAACATGGGGTAGCTCCAAGATAACAGCATGAATAATAAAGCATGTGTTTAATGACCCAATATATAACAGAAATCAGCAGAAACGGTGTGATTTATAACCAACACCTGAGAGATTAACCTAACTTACCAAATTCCCACCAGTGCATCTCTACTCTGTCCATATAAAACGAAACACTTTTGTAACCTGCCTTAGTGAAGATCGTTACTGTTCATTTAATGAACTTCAAGATCTGAGCCTCAATGTAGTATAAAATTGTTTCTTAAACTTATGTTGTGTTATTCATATGAAGGAAAAATAGCAAAAGAAAAGAAAAATACAAAATTTGCTCAACACAAAATCCACAACATATTAAAAACTGCATGGGTATTTTTTGTTGTTTTTCTTTCTTTGTTTGTTTTTTTTATTTTAAAAATGTATCATAACATCCCATTGGCCAAAACATGGTATCGGTGCTAACAACTGTCTCACCTAGGTGACCTAGGTGAAAAAGTTAATTTTCAGATAGGGTCATATAATAACATTTTTCAATTATCTTAACTGTCATTCAGATGAAACTTGGGAAATTTAGATTTCACATGAAAAGACGTCAAATGAAAATAATGCATACATAATTTTGACATGGTTATGGATGGATGGATGGATGGATGGATACTTTATTGATCTGGAAGGAAATTCCATTTTAACTGAATAAACTATAGTTTTCTATGTTTTATGGCAACATAACATAAGGTGTGTGACTAATTTGGAGCATTTAAACAAAACCACAGTTGTTAGTAATTTGGGGAAACTTTTTTTAAGAGAGGTCTTGCACTTATGTTGAGCATGGAGACACTGTGAGTGCTGTGAGGCACTGTGAGTGCTCCTGTTCATCCCACAGGTGTTCAGTGGGACCGAGTTCAGGCAGGACTCTGTGCACAACAATTGATTTCTACCACTCCAAACTTAACACACCGTGTCTTCATAGAGCTGCCGCTGTACACAGGGGCATTGGCATGCTGGAAAAGGTTTGAGCCTCTTAGTGAGACATATTAAGGGAAACTGTATCACTATAGCACACAAAGACATTCTATATAAGTGTGTGCTTTTAACTTTGTGGGAAAACACATGTGCAAAGGCAAAGACATGGATTTGATCATCAGGTGTCCACATACATTTGGCTTTATAGTGTGTACTTAATGCTTCTCTTGATGTGAGTTGTTCGCTCAACAGAGGCATAGGTTTAAGGTATCACTAAATATTAACTTTGTATCTCAACTTGCCACTGCATAAAGAAGCCGTTACTCATCACACAGACACGCAGACAGTGTCAAGCTTATTCCAAGTCTGAATTCCTTAAAATGTACTTTCCATAAAAAGAACAGTTTCCCAAATTGAAGTGAAATGTGGACAACCAAAAGGTCACATTTTAGTTATTGCCAACAAAAGGTAAAAATACCCAGAAATAGGGCAAAGCACAGAACAAGAGCTTTCTAATCCAATTATTGTAGGTTAAAGAGCTAAATGTAACTAGGACACTTTAAGCTTTCATTCCTCTTTAACTCTGATGTGAGCTTGTGCTTAAAGATGGCAGGCACAAACAATCTCAGCTGCTTTTAGTAGTGAAAGTAATTGATACAACTACAGCAAATTTCACATGCTTTTCTTAACAAATAGTTGAATGTGTGATAATCAAAATCTTTTATCAATAATGAATAATTCAATGCAACAATATGCACTTTAATTCAAGCGCCTCAATCCTAGCAAGTAAGTTAGTGAGAAAAATTAATGAAGCTCAAATAGTTTAAGCAAACTATATAATAATATTTCAAAATAACAAAAGGGATGGACCATAGTTGATCCATGACCCTCAACAATTTATTCATATACATAGTTTTACTAAAATTAGCATAATTTTTAAAACACATTTTTCAGCCAAAGGTAGTAAAAGTAGCATTTTACCAGAAACTGGTCAATCTGGCAACCCTGCTTTGCCCACCTTTGCACGGTCTGACAGGGTAAACTCTGACTGTCTGTTTCTTTCAACAACACTGAATAAAAAAATCCTTGGAGTTTTATAATTCACTACAATAACAGGATAAAAAAAGTATATCTATCTATCTATCTATGTATGACCGACAGTTAAGAGCCGACCGGTACTATGTAAGCAAACATGATATTTGCTTAATTTTCCACTTATAGCTTCCAGAGTTCTGAGGTTGAATTCCAATTAGCTATTTTAAGCTCATTCGTTTTCAATTTAATACTAACTGGGTATTCTCAACATCGCAAAAATCCCTTGTTCCTCACACCAAGTAGTGCCCTTTATCAGGGGTTAGAGAGGGATTTGGGATTCAGCCTTGTGTTAGAAGCTAGTTAGCTTTGTAACTTAAATTTGCTGAGATCAGAATACCACAGATAGTTCCAAGGCAATTCTAAACAACTTCAAAGCAATTATTAACTATTTACAGGTGCCATTTACAGTTGGTGTTTTCTTGCTGAAAGTGCTTCTGTGACTGGTTTTGAATGAGGGTTTTGGCAGGCAGCTGCTTTCTCCTCGTTCCAGTACTGCAGACCGCACTAACCTGCTCGCGACCGACAGTGTAATTAATGGGTATTACAACCCATTACAATCTGTGATGTGATGATCTGTGATATACATATAGTTAAATGCTCTATATTAACACTTGTGGAATGCCTCTCGTCCAGTGAGATTACTTACGAATGTTGTATAATGTCCAATATTACAGATTGCCTAAAATGCAAGTGCCCTCTCTTGTCTATTGTTTGCTGAACAAACATTAACAGTTAAAACAATTTTGATTGGTTACATTTCTAACCTATTAATCATTCATCTTTAACATCCTTCCTACACGCACAACATGACTAAACAACTGTGCAAAGTCCGGCCAAAGGAGAAATTAAAGGAGACTCATTAGTAAAACTGATTAGGAAAAAAAAGCTTCAGTTTGCTACAGAAGGGAGCATAAAGATTGGACTTTTGATCAATAGAAAAGGTCATTTAGTCTGATGAGACTAAATACATTGACCCTATTTCAGAGTGATGTGTGTGTCAGGGTATGAAGCGATGCACCCATCATGCATAGTGTCCACTGTACAGGCCTCTGGAGGTAGTGTTATGATCTGGGGTTGATTCAATTGCTCAGATCTAGACTCAACAACGTTATGTGGTAATAAAACAGTCACAGTTTTTCTTTTCTGTTGGCCACACGTTGAGGGGTAATATGTTCAAGCATTCACACACGGATCTACATAAACATGTGCACAGACCCATTCACTGCTCATTTATTATTTAGTATTTTGTTTAGTTAATTGCTTTGGTATTTATTTATATTAAACAATAAGCCACCAACACCATTCATTTCATTTAGATATTTATTTATAAGTGCAACATATCTGGGTGGAGTGCACACATCCTAGTTTATGTTGTACTGTATATTTTGAGTTAATATTATTTTTTCCTTGAGTTTGAATGGCTGGACTCTCACTGCGGTCCGTCAGCTATTAAGGTCCGGCAACTGTGTGAGGGAATTTAATTTAATTTATATTGAGTTTAATTTATATTAGTTATTTAACTACCCCATGTTTGTTTGGTTGTTTAGTTTGTTGTGATTTTGTGGTCCCCTATGTGTTTAAAAATAAGACTGGTCCATCCCTTTAAATGTTTCCCCATTGTCTTGTCTAGGGGAGTTGAGGTTAGTTGTTTTCAAGTCTTGTTTGGTTTAAGTTTTTCTTGTTGGGGTCTTTTGGATTCAGTTAAGTTCTTCTAAGCTTATTAGCTTGAATTTAACTTTGATTCTTTTTGACCTTTTTGAGTAGTTTATTTGATTTGTTTATTTGAAACTTTAAATAATGCTTTCTTTAAGTTAATGTACAGTTTTTGATTTACTAAAATTATAATTTGGGTGAAAGCTTGGTTTTCTACGTCCCCTCATTTTATTTGGGCTGCAAAGGCCCCCACGAAGTGCTTTTCTTAAGGCTACACTGGTGGTTTACTCAAGATCTCATTCTGCCCACTATACCACTTTCACATTACAGACTGGGAGTTACTGCCACATCTCCCCTACAGTCATTGCCTCACTCTAAGCCATTTATACATGTTTGTGATATTAAAGGTAATTATGCTCTTTTAAAGGCATATCTGCCGCTGAAAGCAAACCAGGAAAATGGCAACACTGTCTGTGGCAACATCTGAACAATCATTCCAGTAGTAAGATATGCAGAAATAAATCCTAATTATATGTTAATATATACACAATACTGCTTAAACACACGTAAATTTGCAATCGTCTGGAACTGAACCATAACAGATCAATTTAAAGAAACTGTTCTTTTTCCTTGTACTTCAATTCATATATTATATTACATTTAATATTATAAAATATCACTTATTACTGTATCTTTAATATTATATATTTATATAAATAATATTTAATATATAATTAAATTATTTATTTACAGAGGTTGGACAATGAAACCAAAACGCCTGGTTAATTCATTAGTATGGTGTAGGACCTCCTTTTGCGGCCAATACAGCATGATTTCATTTTGGGAATGACAGATACAAGTCCTGCACAGTGGCCAGAGGGATTTTGAGCTATTCTTCTTACAGAATAGTAGCCAGGTCACTACGTGATGCTGGTGGAGGTAAACATTTCCTGACCTGCTGCTCCAAAACACCCCAAAGTGGCTCAAAAATATTTAGATCTGATGACGGATCTAAAGGATGCAGGCCATGGAAGATGTTCAACTTCACCTTTAGCGCCCTGATACACGGCACCGCCTTCAGGATGCAACGTTTGAATCATTGGGTGCACATGGTCCTCCAGAATGGTTCGGTAGTCCTTAGCAATGACGCGCCCATCTAGCACAAGTATTGGGCCTAGGGAATGCCATGATATTGCAGCCCAAACCATCACTTTCAGAGGGAAGCATGGGGGTGGATCAGTGATGGTTTGAGCTGCAACAGTCTGGGTAGTACGTTTTTTTGGGCTTCTCCACACCAGAACTCTCGCGGATGTGGCAAAGACAGTGATGTGGACTCGTCAGAGTACAATACATGCTTCACACTGTCCACAGCCCAAGATTTTTGCTGCTGGAACCATTGAAACCAACGTTTGGCATTGGCACGAGTGACCAAAGGTTTGGCTAATAATGATGTTAATGACCTGTGAGTATTAGTAGCCTGTCTTTGTAGATTACTGAATATGATGCATTATAATACTTGATCATAAATAGCTCAGATGTTAAATTGTAAGCAGCAGTGCTGTTGTTCTTGTCTAACTCAGCCTTATTCCATCCATACATACATTCTCTCCAACAACCCATTCGTGTAAAAAACATTCCAGCTAAAATGGGACAAAACGTTGAGTTAAATCAATCAACATGAGGAGTTGCACTAACTGCTCAGAAGGTACACCAAGCAAAGGTCCATCTAGTAGTTCTTTTCACACCATAGCTCTCCCGGATGTGAGAAAGACAGTGAAGGTGGACTCATCAGAGTACAATACATGCTTCACAGCCCAAGATTTTCGCTGTTGGCACCATTGAAATCGACGTTTGAGTTGAGTTTAATTCTGCAGTGAATTGGGCAAATGTGGTTTTATGTTTTTTGGATACAATCCGGATTAGCACCCAAACAGCTTCCTCTTGCGTCCACATTTACTCCTGCTGGATGTTGTTCGTCCTTCTTGGTGGTATGCTGACATTACCCTGGATACCTTGGCTCTTAATACATCACAAAGACTTGCTGTCTTGGTCACAGATGCGTCAGCGAGATGCACACCAACAATTTGTCCTCTTTTGAATTCTAATATGTCACCCATAATGTTGTGTGCATTGCAAGATTTTAAGTAAAACTGTGCCATTACTCTGATAATTAAACCTTCACACTCTGCTCTTACTGGTGGAATGAATCAGTGAAGATCGGCCACCAGGCTGGTCAAATTTAGCCACGAAACCTCCAAAACTAAATTGGCCAGTGTTTCGGTTTCATTGTCCAACCCCCTGTATATATTTATATTATCTATTAATAATTAATATAGAATAAATACTTATTTAACTTTAATTAAATAGATTTTATTATTTACTTGAGTTTCTTGCTGCTTTCCTCCTCACAGTCAGACCTTGACTCCTTTCTTACCCTAGCCTCATGCTTCTCATTGCTTTTTAGCCTTTCACACTGTTAAGACAGAAATGTTCATCACTGCACTACCAATTCATCTTTCATTTTATCCTAATCAATATAAGTTATTAAACACCATTTAACAGGGTTTAATCATTAGAGATGAGTTTTACTCTGGGCTATAATGTCCGCTCTTGGATCAAAGTCATCATCAGCTTTTTTTTTTTTTTCACATCAGCCTTCTATCTGTGCATGCATGAATTAAATATGAAACTGGAGGTCACAAACACATTTTAGCACTGAATTGCTTTAAGCACATAATCTGTACAAAAGGTCCAGCCTGATTTGGCTGAATAAAATTTGCACACTCATTTATACCCTGACACATCAGCACATGCTTCACTGTGATAAGACTAAGCACCGAAAAGAAACATCTTTAACACATGCACAAAATATAACAAGATAAAAACACAAGCTCTTTTTATACTCATTTGTTTATGTTATTTCCTTGATCTTCAAGTACAGTGCAATATACCAAAAATAATCAGCAGTGAGAATTCAGAAATGGTGAGTGATTTTTGATCAGTGGCTGATTTAAAATAATGATGTTAATAACCTGTGAGCAGCAGTGCTGTTGTTCTTGTCTAACTCAGCCTTATCCAGACATACATACATTCTCTCCAACAACCCATTCGTGTAAAAAACATCCCAGCTAAAATGGGACAAAACGTTGAGTTAAATCAATCAATATGAGGAGTTACACTAACTGCTCAGAAGGTACACCAAGCAAAGGTCCATCTAGTAGTTCTTTGCCTATCTGTCTGTGAGAAAGCTCATTTGGTTTTAGTGAGAAACAGTCAGTCAGAGCAGCAGCACCATGAACACACAGGCTGAGCATCCACTGCTGCTCAAAGGCACATGCAAGATCATCCATGACTCTTAAAGATGATGAACATTTTCCCCCACACATCCTCCTGAGGCTGGGTTTATACTGTACAGTCGCGGCCAAAAGTTTTGAGAATTACATAAACATTGGAAATTGGAAAAGTTGCTGCTTAAGTTTTTATAATAGCAATTTGCATATAGTCCAGAGTGTTATGAAGAGTGATCAGATGAATTGCATAGTCCTTCTTTGCCATGAAAATTTACTTAATTCCGAAAAAAACCTTCCACTGCATTTCATTGCTGTCATTAAAGGACCTGCTGAGATCATTTCAGTAATCGTCTTGTTAACTCAGGTGAGAATGTTGACGAGCACAAGGCTGGAGATCATTATGTCAGGCTGATTGGGTTAGAATCAACAATTTATAGGATCATCAAGAACTTCAAGGAAAGAGCTTCAGTTCTTGTTAAGAAGACTTCAGGGCGTCCAAGAAAGTCCAGCAAGCGCCAGGATCGTCTCCTAAAGAGGATTCAGCTGCGGGATCGGAGTGGCACCAGTGCAGAGCTTGCTCAGGAATGGCAGCAGGCAGGTGTGAGCGCATCTGCACGCACAGTGAGGCACAGTGAGGCCAAGACTTTGGGAAGATGGCCTGGTGTCAAGAAGGGCAGCAAAGAAGGTATGGCGAATGGACTGCTGAGGACTGGGACAAAGTCATATTCTCGGAAGAAGCCTCTTTCCGATTGTTTGGGGCATCTGGAAAAAGGCTTGTCCGGAGAAGAAAAGGTGAGCGCTACCATCAGTCCTGTGTCATGCCAACAGTAAAGCATCCTGAGACCATTCATGTGTGGGGTTGCTTCTCATCCAAGGGAGTGGGCTCACTCACAATTTTGCCCAAAAACACAGCCATGAATAAAGAATGGTACCAAAACACCCTCCAACAGCAACTTCTTCCAACAATCCAACAACAGTTTGGTGAAGAACAATGCATTTTCCAGCACGATGGAGCACCGTGCCATAAGGCAAAAGTGATAACTAAGTGGCTCGGGGACCAAAACGTTGAAATTTTCGGTCCATGGCCTGGAAACTCCCCAGATCTTAATCCCATTGAGAACTTGTGGTCAATCCTCAAGAGGCGGGTGGACAAACAAAAACCCACTAATTCTGACAAACTCCAAGAAGTGATTATGAAAGAATGGGTTGCTATCAGTCAGGATTTGGCCCAGAAGTTGATTGAGAGCAGCCCAGTCGAATTGCAGAGGTCCTGAAAGAGATGCGCCAACACTGCAAATACTGACTCTTTGCATAAATGTCATGTAATTGTCGATAAAAGCCTTTGAAATGTATGAAGTGCTTGTAATTATATTTCAGTACATCACAGAAACAACTGAAACAAAGATCTAAAAGCAGTTTAGCAGCAAACTTTGTGAAAACTAATATTTGTGTCGTTCTCAAAACCTTTGGCCACGACTGTACTTGCTGTTATCTATGCATATTCGAGATGGCTAGTGGGTAGTGTAGCATGATGTGGCACACTGTCAAAAACAGATCAACAACCTAGTGCTGTGACTTTACTTCTGATGAGTTAAAAAAAAAAAAAAAAGTTTAAATAATTTTACCACTCTCCTATGCACCTACTAGTACTCTTTATGTCAAATATTACAGCTTGCAAATGTTTTTACAGCAACTAGAAATCAAACTATGTATTCATGTTTAAAGATTTTTCATTTTTGCATAATACTTAATAGATCTAAAACGCTAAAGGGCCTCGTGGCATGACCAGAATGTTTAAAGATCACGCACAATAGTTATGTTTATGATGTTTAATGTCATTACCGTGCTGATATTTGGAATTTTCTGTTTAGAATTTTCTGGAGTGCACGGTGTACTATTATGTAATGTCCTGCTATCAGTGTAAAGTTTCCTGTGTATTGGCTCCAACACAAACATAAGTAAAAAGAAAAAAGAAATTAAATCCACTTTTGTCCTGAACAGATGGGAACGTGCTCTTTTAATCCAAAACTTTTACATTTTTCTTCAAGTATACCTTTAGTGATTGTTGTCATGAATAAAATTTTTAAATATCTGACTTTATCTTCATCTGACTTCATTCAACCAAGACTGGTTTCCAAAATGCCCCTGGCTTTGTTATATCTAGATATTATTTTGCATAATTCCGACCCAGACATTGGTCATTTGTTACAGGTGATGACTCTTCCATGCAAAGCAACACAATGGGAATAAATACAGTGGTCACCATTGGCCTCCACAGTCCCTAGTTCGATTACAGAGGTTCCTAGTTGGATGGAAATTGCAGATTATGAAGTGCTGTATATTTCTGGCTTCACCGTTGAACCCATGTCACAACATCCACCCAAATACACAGACCAAACAATTAATTAGCACCAACTAAACAGCTACTCGTTTCTTCAATTATCTAATCTAAGCCAATCATGCGAATACTTTGAGTAATATTCAAATCAACCATTAGGATAAAAATGTCTATAATTTTGCCTGTGGCATGAATATAGTGCCAGATGGGCTGGTCGGGGAATTTCTAACCCGGCTAATCTCTGGGGATTTTCAGGTACAACAGTCTTTAAAGTTAACTTAGTAAATAAAGAAAGGAATCCAGTGAGCGACAGTGGCAGGTATGCTGTACACAGAAATCACAGAAATCATATAAAATACATATATATATATATATATATATATTTATTTATTTATTTATTTTTTAACTGACAAAAGAGCTACAGAAAGTCAGTTAACACCGCTGTACAATTGTGATAAGCAAAAAAGGCATCTCAGTACGCACACCATGTCCAAAAGGCTGATTGGCTACAACAGGTTCCAATGAGCACAGGCTCACCAAAAGTGAACAGAAATGCAGAAATGTAGCCTGGTCTGAAAAATCCCATTTTTTTTCTGAGGCACACAGATGAACCCATGAACCCAACCTGCCTTGTGTGAACAGTCCAGGGGGTGGAAATGTGTGAGCAGTGTTTTCTTGTCACACTCTGGGCCTGGTAATATCACAGCCTACTAGTGCATCTCTTCAGGGCCACAATTTACCATCTTCTAATACTTACTTCCAGCATGATAATGCATCATGTCCCACTCATCTCAAACTGAAACAGCGTTCTTTAGTGGCCTTTCAACAGTCCCACCTTTCAGATGGGGCAGAGTGGGAGGTTCACAATACGAAAATGCACCACAGCAACCTGCAAAATGGTGCGAGACAATAGTGCCAACATGGACCAAAATCTCCAAGGACTGGTTCAAAGATCTTGTGAAATCCATGCCACGAAGAACTGAGGTTTTCGAGAGCAAAGGGAAGCGCAGTATTAGTGCCATGTTCCTAAAAGTACTCAGTAAATTAATACAGTTAATGTTTTTACACACAAAAAGTTTTTTTTAACGGCCCTTAGTGTTCATGCATTTAGAAAATCTTGAAATCAAACCACTAACAGAATTAGTTTTGATTTATTCCAAGTAGTAAGAAAAACTTGTTGTACTAAACATACATACACACACTCCACACAACGCAGGAACCAGTTACACAGTCCATTCAGTATAAAAAATTTAAACCTTAATAGCTTAGGTTACGTTTACATGTAGGCCAAGAGCAGATATTATAAGGATAACTAAACAAGGAAACCAAGGCCACATTCTCATTTTCCCAAGAGCACTGTGCTATATGTAGAAACGCTTACCATGATGATGGATTAAACACAAATTGTGCTCAGAATAATAATAGCTCCTGCTTTTCCTGTGGGAACGTGGAAACGTCACATATCCTAGACAGGAAAGTTTTTTTATTTTTTTATTGTGATATTAATAATAAAGTCTGATATTTTAGCTAATAGCTAGTGAATTCAGTATCCAGCTCATCCACTTAAAAACATACCCATGTAAGGATAGCTGCCACTCTAATGGTCTCACACACACCCACACACACACACAAACCATGGACTGACAATGTATGAACATTTTATGGCCATTTAGACAGCATATTTTATACAGAGGGTGAGCCATATGCAGGCGCAAAGCTCGAGTTTAATGCCTGCAGGACACAACAGCAAACAACAAAAGAATTTGGCGGCCAAGTCAACAAATTTATGGTGCATTATTCTGGTGAACGAGACTGCTGCCATTAGGGAATACTGATGTCATGAAGTGGTGTACTCGGTCTGCAAAAATGTTTAGTGTTTCATGTCGAAGTATAACATCTATATAAAAAGCAGGACCCACGTTTTCCCAGCAAATTATTCCCAAAGTGACACACTTCCTCAACCAGCTCGCCTTCTCTGTAAAGTGCATCCTGGTGCCACGTATTCCCCATGTAAGTGATGCACTTTTTCTGTGGGATCACACCAGGAGAGCTAGCCCTTGCTCCTCCATGTGCATCAGTAAGCCTTGGGCAACCATCACCCTGTCACCAGTATACCAGTTGCCCATCCTTGTTAGAACCTAACCACTGAATATCAGAACACACTGGGAAGACCTGCAGTTTTTGGAGATGCTCTGACCCAGTCGTTTAATCTTCATAATAAGACCTTTAAATCAAAGGCAAAGTCACTCAGATTCACTGCATTTTTCCTGCTTCTAACATTTTAACAAATAAATCCACTTCTCACCCCACACACTTGCCATATGCAGTGGGTGTTCTGGTGCCTGTCTGTCATTGGCTTTTTTGTGGGATCAGACCAGACAAGCTGGCCTTGATTCATGCGGGCATGGCTGATCTTGTCATCAGTGTATAGCTAGCTTGCTAGATAGATAGATAGATTACAAGAGACAATTAGACAATTACAGTTCGGAAATTTAACTGAATATGTACCAGGTAATAAATCAGATAAATAAAAAAAAAACAATAGCAATTCTAATAGTAAAGTAAATTATCTTTAATATTTCCACTTCATTGCCTGAACATTTAATATGAGACTTAAACACACAGTAAGGGAACGGTTGTTTTTCATTACATAGACATTCTCAATGTATGCTGTACAGTATGTGTGTTTCCTGCTGCAGAGATCTCTGAAGGCAGCAGAACTGACCATCTTCCTCAGCTGTTTCAGGCAGCAGGTTTATACTGAAGGTGCCATTTAATTAGAGTAAATCTCTGCCTGCATGCTCTTCTAATAACAACCTAATACTCTAAGCTGCACAATAAAATTCAGAAAACAATTCTCTTAGACAATTACACCACACCTATTACTTTATGCTCTTCTTCCTAAGCATCTCAAATACTAGAGCTATAAATGATGCTTATTGTAGCTAACTAATTTCCTGCACAGTTTTAATCGAGTAAGTTTAATCTTACAGTACCTACACTGGTGTATAGGCATGATTGCAATTTGCAGTTAATTGAGTATAAATCTCAGTTCTGTTTCTTTGCACTAAACACTTTGATTTGACATTCATGAAGGTAGAGTAACTTGCTGAGGAATGCTGCTTTATAGATTTCTTTAAAACCACCAAGAAACGCTCTCTCTCTCTCTTCGTGATGCATTTGACTTTAGGCATACGAGTTGAGGTGAATGGCAACCTTTGTTCCTTCCACTTATTTACAAATCACAGCACTTTTTTCTGGACAACCAACAACCCTCCTCACACAGCAGTTAGAAAAGATGGCGTATGCTGGATTCAGTGCCTCTGAGGAACTTTCAAACTTGTTCAAACGGAAATAAAACCGATCCACTATGTAAGACAAGTGGATGGTAAGTAATTGATTCAAAATAGACTTTATTTATACACAAAAGCGTATGATGAATTGACACACTGAGTAGTTTGTTAATGGTTGAATAATGTGCCAAATTTCATTATAATATGGGAAAATCACTTAATTCATATTTATTGCAGGTACATTATGATAAAAACTAATAACTGATCAGTGTCTTACCTAAACTAGAGTGGTGCACTCTGTACAGAAGAACACCTTGAATCCTTCTGAATCCTTCCTTTCGACTGGATCAAAAATAGACTAAAAATTGGTCGTCAAATATTCAAGCTAACCAGTGCTGGGGAATTTATCGCATAAAAATCTAAATTGTAATATGTGTCTATGCAATCATCTAAATCACAAAATAGGTGCAATTTAGGTGCACATTCAATTCTTCATGGCAATGCTGTGGTGTGCTATTAAACTTCTCAAGCAATGAATTCAGAGATTAATCCAAAATAAAGGAGGACATAGTCAGTTTGTAAAAATAAAACTCGTTGTAAATTTTCCTGTTTATTGCAGTGTGGTTTGTATTAGGGGGAGGGAAAGCTGCATGAATCTTCTGAATCCACTTACATTCTCTGCCCTCATATCCTAATTATGAGTCAGGATTTATTCATTTAACATTTTAAAGGTGCACACTGGGAAAAATGTTTAATTGCACAAATGTTTCAAATTTTACCTTTCTTGCTGTGGTTACGTCACAGATTAGCAATGTTGTAAGTGTGCACGTCAAACAAAGATGATTAAAGATCATTTTGGATCAAATCCAAAAATGGAAACATCACTTTCATCTACACACTTCACTTGTATGTTCAGGGCGTCACCAGCTACAGTCTCTCCCACATGCCAGTCATTCGGAGATACCCAAAAGGCATCACAAAGCATCGCAGGGCACACACTCACACACTCGTCCTGCTGCATTACATTGTTCTGGCTGAGACTGGCAGTATGTGGCACAAGGGAAGACCATGCGCAAGGCAAAAAAGATAAGCAACATGGTATATGATTATATAAGCTTGCTAGTTGTCCTTAATCTTCCTTAAATGTGCTTAACCAGCTACACGAATCAGCTAATGCTACAACTGAGGCACATTTCAATCACATGATCACTAAATTATAAATAATCACATAACAGCACTTCGAATAGCTTTAAATAACAACTACACCAGGAGATCATTGATGAAACTGTAACTTCTGTATTGTGTTAATGAACTACTGAAAGCATGAGCATGTTATTTTAAACAATAACAAATATTAAAGTAATTTCTCAATAATTGCACTGATAAATGCAATTAATGTGCTTTATTGTAAAAGAGAAGTAAAGCACAGATTATTGATTGTATTAATACTTTTTGGCTTTGTATCTTTTCCTCGCAGTTCCATGCCTGTATATACACACGGTGTGTTTCCGTTCTGTATGATGGCGTATAAGACCAAATCTTACTCTGTTATCACTTGAACCCAACATGGATCACGTTTTCCATCACATCATTCAGCCTGACAGATAACCCACACATCCCCATCCTTTGTATAACAGATCATAACAAACTTGTCTTGTTTGCATTCCAACACCATGAATAAGACAAGCGGCTGGGCCGCCTTCACCGCATAACAGAAAGGAAAGGAGTCCCCTTGGCCAAAACACACTACTGGTGCTGATTTAATTTATAGATATGACAAAGAAAATGTTTGTGCCAAAGAAGCTACTTCTGAAGTTTATGCAACATGGGAGTGACCCATCTTGTAAATTACTTGCTTCCCTAAAAATTTCAAGTTGCTAACGTCAGCCGTTTTGGAGAGATGATTTTATACAATATGTGCCCTAAAATGGACATTTGTTTGGCTTCAAACAATAATCATTTAAAATAAATGAAAATTATTCATATTCAACTTTGGAGTATTGATACTAAAATTGATACTAAAAATAGTTTATTAATTTTTTAAGAATAAAAATCTATAGTGGTCGTAACCATGTCAAATTCATGTTGCAATAACTTTTCACTTTAGCATTTTGGAATAATACACTTTGTCAGGTTTATGTCTTTTTCATGTGAAATCTAAATTGGACAAGTTTCGTCTGACATGATGTTGAAAGATTTGATTTTTAAAAAGTTACTGACACTACAGACATGAAAGGGCACAGAATTGTGTTTATCAAACATGTTCCTTATCTGATAAAAATATAAATGTGTAGCATGGTTCGGGATATAAGAAGCATTAAGTAGCATGAAAAATGGTGTTATATGATCCTATCTGAAAATTCACTTTTTTGGTCAAGTCCTATCCAAAATCATCTCAAACAACCATTTAATCAAAGATGCTAACGTAGCTGAATGAAGAATGCTAGCTTCATTAGCATGGTGACTGCGGACAGTGGCAGAATTAGCATGTTCGAATAAACAAAGGAGTAAAATTGTTTGTGTTGTGTTCCAGTAAAGAACAGTGTTGATACAAATGAGACATGCGCTCTTCATGCTCTCAGTGTTACATCCCTGCATTGTGACTTCAGAGTTCAAATTTGTTTCCTCTAAACCGACTGCTCTGAGTCATTCACATTCATGTCCCTGTGACAGAGAAGGTGACGAGGCCACAGAAACAGGTTTCATGGAAAAAAAAGTGTGTTCTTAAACATTAGAATCAGCTTTCACCATCTGTTATAGAGAGACAGAAAGAGAGAGAGAGAGAGAGAGAGAGAGAGAGAGAAAGAGATGGTTGTCATGGCACTTGTTGCTGCATGCTTGTCGATAAACACATCCGGCACAAGTCAGGGGCAATTACAAGAGACCGGCCCCTAATGGAAAGATGAAGTCAATTCATTCAAAGTCATAAAGAATATGACCAGCAACATTCTCGTGTACATGTTTGTGTGTGGTTATCCATACTCACAGACACACGCAGACACACGCAGACAGACACACACACACACAGACAGACAGACAGACAGACAGACACACACACACACAGACACACAGACAGACACACACACAGACAGACAGACAGACACACTGACACACACACAGACAGACACACAGACACACACACAGACAGACAGACAGACAGACAGACACACACACACACACACACACAGACAGACAGACAGACAGACAGACACAGACAGACAGACACAGACAGACAGACAGACACAGACAGACAGACAGACACACACACACACACACACACACACACACATTCCTCAGATGGGATTTGGGTAACAGATTGTCTCTGTTTTCAGCCCTGATGAAATAAATCTGTTATAAATCAGAAGCAGCCATGTGAGCAGTCAGTCTGAAAGCATAAGTCTGACAAGAGACAGAAAAGTCACAGCATATTCACATTCACAGCGCCTACCATAACTGTGTGTGTGTGTGTGTGTGTGTGTGTGTGTGTGTGTGTGTGTGTGTGTATGTATGTTTGTGCCCTCATATTTAAGTCACTCGGAATGCCCAGAGGGAGCCTTTCCAGGGTGCCATAGCCATATGCTGGTGTCTGGAGCTCATGTTCCCATGGTAACAATCTATCACAAAGTCACAGTTCAGATACTGCTAATATTCTCCCTAATAAATTGTAACAAATGATCCGCTACTTTCACTTCAGCTATGATCGATTCCAGTGTTTCCTTTGGGGTAACACGCCTGGTGAACAGGCACCTTCTCACATGACGTCACAGCGCACCGTTAAAAGGCTGATAAACACAAGTTGCCACAATCACGATCCAAAAACCATAGTGCAAAGCCTTCCCAGAGGAGTGGGGGCTGTTACATCAAGAAAAGTCAAACTAAGGTTAGGATATATAGGATATCCTATATATATCCTATATATCCTAATCATTACTTACTGCTTACTTTTTTTAAGCATATTTTCCAATTACATCCATGAACCCTTGAGCGAGCGATGCTCAAGGGTTCATGGATGTAATTGGAAAATATGCTTAAAAAAAGTAAAACTACAAGCTAAAACACTTCCAGTTTCATCTTTTGTAATCTAAATGTAGGGAAGCCAACAGTTTGGAAAAGATGGAACTGTGTGTACGGGTTAGGAACATTACCGTCTATATTGTTTGAACTGCCATGCACCGAACATTTCATTTATAAAGGCCATAAACGTAGCATTCTCCATGAGATATATAAAATGTCAATGATTGAGATTTAATTGCAGTGTGGTTGTGCTCTCAATTACAGGTCAAACACGCAGCAGAGGAGTGTGATGTGTTCACTCTAATGAAGCCATTCTCCACTCAGCCATGCAAGCAAATTGAACTGCCAGAATGAAGTGTTATCATTTGCTATATTCACCTGGGGTGACCCGTAAGCGCTGCACATCACTCCTCTCCACCTGAGCAGTTTGGTGCCCCCCGAGGGGGGTGAAGCTGATGTGGAAGATTAGTGCTGATGCCAACAATCTGTTCCAGGTGACAGAGCACAAAGCAGGGCAGGAAGGAGATATGCAGAGTGATACAGAGGTACTGTATAGAGTGATACAGGGGTACTGAGTGATGCACAGGAGAAAGACGTGCACTGTGAAACAACGGTAGAGTGATACAGAGTGATACATGGATAAAGTGATAGAGAATGATACACTGGCACAGAGTGATACAGCCAGTGTGAATAAAGGAAACCCATTAGGAGGGCAGCAGTGATGCAGGGTTTGTTTTAAACTGTAGCATTTGCTGTTCCTGAAATCGAGCCAACATGTGCTCCTTACTAAATGACTAATTTATGAAAACTATAGTAAAAAGTAAACAAAAAATTACCAACATTTGCTAGACTTGGCCTTTTAATAACTACCATGCTCCTCTCCAGTTCATTTAGATACACTCGCTTCTTGTTTTCAAATCCTTTCCATCTGCTTGCTGGTGGCTGATCTGTGCTGCTTTCAACGCCACAGGCTTAAACTACAAGCTGACATTTTACAAGGAGCTGACTATTCAGAAGCAAACTGACTGGTTAGCCTTTCTTTTATCCAGTCACACACCCGTATGCCACATGCACTGCCTGGAATCAGCTCTATACCCACGGCATGAATAAATAAACCCAAAATCTGTGCTTCTTTATGAATTATTTACAAATTTCCAGACCCAACATCTTCTTCTAATCACTGCTTTTATCCGAGTAAGATATAAAGTCAAATGCAATCAGTGACGATATGTTCAGAACCCAGTTAAATGTTTAAAACTAAAGACCTTTTTGCTGGGAAAATGTAGTTGTACCACTTGTCTACGAAAACAGAACAGAAATATTTTTCCTGCAGAAAGGAATTTCAAACTCAACCCAAAGTCAAACACAGCAAACATTTAATGCATCTTCATTTACATAATGATAAGAAGATAATTTCTCTCTCATCTGTATGTCTTGTGTAGGCTGAGTGGAGCAACAGAATAGTGTTCGCCCTGTAATGAGCTCACAGCAGCGGCAGGGGTGTTACTTTCTTCCCTAACACGGAGGAGCATTTTGAAGAAGAAAAAAAATGCTTGGCAGGGTTACATCTCAGAGGAAACACACTACTTGGTTGCCCTACGTGATTGGTTAAAGACAGCACTAAAGGGAGGTAATTGGATGCAACTAAATTAGGGAGAAAATCAGGATGGAAAATAAAATTTCTTCCTGTGTTCAATTTATCCCTAATGAGCAAGCCGGAGGAGACGTCCATGGTAATTTAAGTCCAAAACACTGCAATTGCCCCTGCTCGACGTAATGCAATGTTTTAGATAAGCAACGTAGATAAAAGATAAAGATAAATGAACCCCTGGAACATATACAGCAGAGCCCACATGACTGATTATGTGCTTTTTTTATAGAAAAGAGGAAAAAATGAGTTGCCTAAAAAAAAAAACTTTATTTAAAATAAAATTTTAACAAAATTCTTAAAGTATGAGTAATTTATTGCACAAGTAAAATAAATAAATTCATTAATAAAAAAAAAACACTGCAGGCAGATATCACATATTCTCACATACTGAATGAGTGTGAGAATAACAACACAATAAAAAGCACATGATAACTAACGATGTAGAACTGAGACAGACGATTGTTCTACAGATGCTGAAGCTTCGCTCTCCTTGGGGTCGGGTTTACTTAAGCCTAGTCTTCATTACTAAGCCTGTATACTCAGTTACTGTGTAGTGATGTGTTTTACTTATTTTACATTACTTGCTCTGCTTGTGTAGGAGCTCTCACACACACTCCCTTAAAACCTCTGTGTGGCTTTAGATTAATCTGCACTGTTCAGCAGCTGTTTAAACACAGTTTGAGAAGACTCAAGCACTGTTTTTCTTTTCTTTTAGTATTCAATGCAAACATTTTTGAGTGCAAACAGACACCAAAACGCATGTCTACAACATATCCATCACACACAGACCTCTTAAGAGACAGACTACACTGAACTATCGAAGCCCAACACCAACTCACCGTTTCACACACACATGCACACACATTTCATCATTATTACAATGCAAAAAAAAAAAAAAGGTTTTTAAAAATGTATCTAACATTTCTCAAACTTTGATATTTTTATTTGTCATGACTTTTCTATGTCTGGAAAACATGAATCTATATTTCATGATGTGTCCAGGATTTTCATGACTAGGACTAATGAGAAATAAGAAATAACACAAAAAAAAAACATACACAATAGGTCAGGCAGGCTCAGTCAGTGTGTTCATGATTATATTTAATTTGTCACTGTATAAACAATGTGAGGAGGAAATCTCAGTCTACCCTTCCAAATATCATATTTATCACTTTGCTTTTCACCTGACTATAGCTTCTTTGCCCATTCACATGAACTAAGAGAGTTTAATACAAATCTCAATAACTTAAAGTCAACATGGGCCTAATATTTAACATACAGGCTGGGCCATTTATATGGATACACATTAATAAAAATGGGAATGGTTGGTGAAATTAACGTCCTGTTTGTGGCACATTAGTACATGTGAGGGGGCAAACTTTTCAAGATGGGTGGTGACCATGGTGGCCATTTGGAAGTCGGCCATCTTGGATCCAACTTTTGTTTTTTTCAATAGGAAGAGGGTCATATGACATCAAACTTATTGGGAATTTCACAAGAAAAACAAATGGTGTGCTTGGTTTTAACGTAACTTTATTCTTTCATGAGTTATTTACAAGTTTCTCTTTGTTCACAGCCATTGACATGTCGAAGAGGTTAACACGTGATGAGCGGATCGAAATTGTGTTGATATCTGGTGAACGCAGTAACAGGGTCATTGCAGCAGATTTCAATGCAAGACACCCTACGAGACCACCCACCTCCCATGCTACAGTTAGCAAACTGCTTGCTAAGTTTCGTGAAACTGGTTCAGTGTTGGATTTGCCAAAATGTGGACGCATGAAAACCGTCACTAATGAACAAACATCAGTGGCTGTCCTAGCTTCATTCAGCAAGAGCCCACAGCGTAGCACTCGCCGCATGTCACTGGAGAGTGGCATTAGTTGAACATCCCTTCGGTGGATATTAGCTACTCACAAATGGCACCCTTACAAACTCCAGCTACTGCAGCATCTCAACGAGGATGACCCAGATCGGTGCACACAATTTGCAGAATGGGCAAAACAAAAATTGAAACAGGTCAGGTTCGAGCATTCCTAGATGAACAGTTTCCTGAAAAGTGGATTGGTCGTCGTGGGCCAGTTGAATGGCCCCTTAGACTTTTATCTTTGGGGTCATCTGAAGGCAATTGTCTATGGTGTGAAGATACGAGATGTGCTGCACCTGAAACTACAGATACTGGAAGCCTGTGCTGGCATTTCTCCTGCGGTGTTGCTATCAGTGTGTGAAGAGTGGGAGAAGAGGGTTGCATTGACAATCCATCACAATGGGCAGCACATTGAACACATTTTATAAGTGGTCAGAAACTTGTAAATAACTCATGAAAGAATAAAGTTACGTTAAAACCAAGCACACCATTGTTTTTCTTGTGGTGTATCCATATAAATAGCCCACCCTGTAGCTGGATAGTTTAAGAAGAAAAACACAAGCAGCAGGAACATAATGGCATGAAGATAAAATCTTGAGTCTATTATTAAGATATAAGGATTATGTTCAGAATTATCTGTGGATCTTATTTTACACTTAACGGACAGATTGCTATAATTCGTTTAAGACCTCCTGATCTATGCCACACAAGCGATTCCTATCAATGTCTGCGCAGATCATGGATCAACTCTGTTGATCTGTTACAACAATAAGTGACATACAGGTGAAGTCTCTAACCATTTACAGTACATACACCTGCAAATGTACTTAAAATGATCATATAGCAAACAGAGAGAGAATGCTGATTGAAGGAAAGTAAAATCAAATACTAACTGAGGAAATTACTGCAAATGTTAAATGATAATATCAAATCATGGATGGATTCATGAATGTACTCATCATATTTCAGTATTATACACTGTATAATGTGCCAACTGAAATTATGATCAAATAAACAGTGGCTTATCCACATGTATGGCCTAGTTTACTGTAAACATCTTTACAGCTGTATTCCTGTGATGTTTTGCTGATTTGCGTATAGGTCTAAATACAGGTGACCTGACAAAGTCGCTCATATTGTTCTTCAAGTCCAGTTTTTGGACATGTTTTCTCCCAGTAGAGACGTAAAGTCTGTGTAGTTTTTAATGACTTCCAACGACCTTTAATGCCTAGTGCACGCCCACCTCACTGTTTTTGAAAATAGAGGGAAGTTTTAAATGACAGGTTGGAATGTGTTTTAGCAAATAAGAGTCATCATTCTAAAACATATCACAGGAGTATTATATTCACAGAAAAACACAATTCTCTCAGGACAGCACTTAAACCCAAAACACTATAACTGTAAGCAATTGAGG
The DNA here is from genome assembly GCA_030347435.1 of Clarias fuscus. NCBI lineage: Eukaryota > Metazoa > Chordata > Actinopteri > Siluriformes > Clariidae > Clarias > Clarias fuscus. The sequence goes on from CM059220.1 coordinate 26,492,130, forward strand.
AATAGTGCAACATAAAGTAGATGGATAATTAATGTAAAACAAGACAAACCAAAAAGTTAATAAGAATCAACTGGCACAAAAATAAATACATCTGTACATGTAAATTATGTAAAAATGTTTTCAAATTTATACTGTGAGCGATAGACTGATATTTCCACAGACATACAGTAGCAACCTGCGTCTCCCTTAATGCTTCATCCATCAAACTGACATCAGTGCGTTTCCTGCAAGTCATCGTTACACTTGGCCACATGTCGGGAGGTGACGGCGATGAGTCTCAGTGATTATGCCTCAGCATGAGTCTCAGAACATCAATAAAAACATCAAAGCTCAATTACAACTCTTTAATTCTGTGGACTCTTCATACAACTCGTACTGTAGAATAATCAATTCTAATCAAATATTCTAAGAAGGCTACAAACAGGACATCGGTTTCTCCTCAAACAGGTCTAATGATGAGTGACAGCAGAACTAGAAAACACTAGTACGTTCTGGAAGAGGATCAGTGTCCAGCCTGGGTGAAAAGGTAAAGGACAGACAAAGGCAAAGTCAAAAGTCAAAGGTCTCATTTTTTGTGAGCTCCACAGTCCAACAATGTCCTAGCAAACTCTGATTAAAAAAGACTCTTAAAACTTTTAGAGCAGAACAAAAATAGCCAGCAGTAAAATATGGGTCATCGCTTTCCGGTCACATCTCACAGAGGTCACACTGCTGGTCTGCGAGGCAGATATACAGCAGAGACAGAGGCCTACTAACGATGTTACACCAAAGTCTACATGCTTTGCAGAGAGCTTTTAATTGCCTCTGGAAATTCTGAGAGATTTACATGACATTACTTGAGATTTATGTTAATGCCTAACTAGCATTTTAAATATCCAGGAGCTCAGAAGACTGCATCAGTGCGAAACAGCTGGTAGAAATATTAGTATAACTTTACACTCATTCACTGCAGCTTGGTCTACCATACAGAAAAGCGTTAATATACAATATGACAGGAATGGCAGTGTGTGGGCTCTCCGCAGTTCACTGCTGTACAGATTTCAGAGTCAACACTGTTGAAATGACCGTGTCAACCCTGCTTGTTTTTCCTCAGATGTTGTTCAATTTCACATGAGTTCTGAGAGTCACAGCAGATTAAAAACTAGAAAAGTACATCTTCAAAAGAAAACACACAACCAAAGCGATTCCTGGTGTTGCTAAGGTGCTCCAAGTGTTTGATGGATAAATGGCTGGTATGGTGTCACTGGTGGTTGCTCAGTGGTTGCCATGGTACTGTAGGTGGTGGCAAGATAGTTACTTAGGTTGGCCCTAAAAGGTTGCTATGCACAATACTGACCGCATTTACAGCGATATTCACCTGCACCTGCACCTGCTCCAACATGAGCTCTGTGACCAGACTCCAAGGTAAAGCTAGAAAGTGACAAGACTGGAAAACAATGCAGAAAAGCAATATTGCAATGTCACTTTTTTTAAGTAAAGGGATAACAATATATTACTGGCAGAAAACTCTACTCAACAGTTTCAGGCTGTTTTCCAGAATTCAGCTACACCTACTTCTTATGGGTATTCCAAGTTGACTCACATATTGTGGCACACACTGATTATGTATTTTGCACCTTCTTCTCAACTAAGAGGTTGAAAGGCTTATAATTAAATAAAAATAACTTTTATTTTCTCCTCTTTAAAGTATCAAATATCAGGCTAATATTTTCTAAAAGGACCTATAATAACATTAATAAATAACATTTATGCGGTAAAACAAAAATCCAAAATAAGGAAGATGATTTCATGTTTGCTCTGTGCATGTTACCAGAGAAAGGTTTAAGCACCGGCATTTGTGTTCAATCAAAGTGCCACTGGTGTCTTGGAAAAGCCTTTATAGATAAAGCCAGCTGAATTGTTTGTACATCAAGTCTACATAATTCACTCTAGTTAAACAACATCCCAAGAGACGGTACATAGATCTTTTCTAAAGAGTTCTACTATAATTTAGGTCTACACTCAGACCAACATGATAAAGAGCATCTCTGTCCATAACAGGCGTATTTTACAATGCCAGTTGCCCATTATTCAACTCTGATTAGTAAACCAGGGAGCAAGATCTAGCTTTATAACAAAACCCACTAGTGGTATGTTTGCCTGATGTTCAATTGTGCAACAGCTTGAGTTCACATCACTTGAATTGCTGATTCCTGTCCTGGCCCCCTTATCCTGGAGACACAACAATCCCTAGTGGAAATGAAAGTGCAAATGTATTCTACGCTGATGCATGGCAGACGTAATTGCTCTGCTGGGGGTTGCTGGGATTGTGTTGCTCGTCCGTATCTCTTTTTTGTTGGACTCATGTTTGCTAAGCGCCAGTAAAAGAAATCCCAACAGCTGTCCAAACATCACAACTAGCTCTGGCCAAGTGCAGCTCATGTGGATCACAATGATGATAAGAAATGTTGGTTCCTCAAGCTACATTTAGTGTGGAAAAGGGAAAAAAGTGTTTACTTGTACGCTTATAACCAACTGGGTAAGAAACTGATTTCTCTAATACTAAAGCAGTTCCATACAAGAAATTGAAATTTCACCATTATTTTAAGTTCTACTTAAAATTAGTTTTTAGTTTCGGATTCTATAAGTATGATTTTATAAATGTCCTGATTCTATATTACATTTTCCCCGATTCTGTTACAATTGTAAACATTTTTTTTTAAAATTAACAAGTAATTAAATGTAGTCTGTACTTTATAACATTAGTTTTCATAACATTTAAGAGTTTAACATTTAACTTCAAATTACATTAAACAAAAAAAGCTACATTGTTACTGAGCAGCATTTATCTCTGTCATCCACCATAATTATTATTCCTAAAAAAACTTAAGGGTGAAAATGTGAAAATAGTTTAGAGCGATTCTAAAGTGATTATAGAGGATTATAAAGAAGCAGCAACGTTTTAACGCCTCAAACGTCTGCAAAGTCTCAAAACTCAACTTGACAGTGAGTGTACGGTTTGAGTGGCTACAGGCTGGCGCGGCTTCTAACGTGGGTCTAACAGACATGATTCTAGTATTCCAGGAGCTAATTTAATTCACCTGTAATTAGAGAGCCTGTTCAGATGTTACTTCTGTTGTTTACTGGTGGATTTGGAAGATCTGACTGACTATCTCAGATTAGCTTTTTACTTTCCTGTAATATTACCACTATTCCCAACACATAGTATATATACTTTTAGCACCTGTATCTGCATTAGCCTTTAAGACAGTATAGGGTTTAAAAATATGGTGTTGCTCGGTAAACACACCTGCTACACAGATTTACAAATTTCTATAAGTTATTATTACTATTCATTCTACACATCTGACATTTTCAATTATTGTTTATTAACACATGTCTTTAACTTCTTAAATAGAACGTCTACGGTTACATACAGGTAAAACTAGAAAAATTTGAATATTGGGCAAAAGTTCATTTATTTCAGTAATGCAACTTTAAAGGTGAAACAAATATATGAGATAGTCTCATTACATGCAAAGCAAGATAGTTCAAGCTGTGATTTGTCATAATTGAAATGATTATGGTGGACAGCTCATGAAAACCCCAAATCCAGGTGAGTTTGCTGGCCAATCAATCACAGTAATCCCACGGTCATTGAACCAGGTTTTGGTGCTTTTGGCAGTATGAGCAGGTGTCATGTCCTGCTGGAAAATGAAGTCAGCATCGCCAGAAAGCTCGTCTGTGGAAGTGTCCCGATAGACGGTTGTGTTGACCCTGGACTTAATGAAGCACAGTGGACCAACACCAGCAGATGACATGGCTCCCCAAATCAACACAGTCTTTGGAAACTTCTCACTGGACTTCAAGCATCTTGCGGTGTGGGCCTCTCCATTCTTCCTCCAGACTCTGGGTCCTTTTTTTCCAAATGAGATGAAAAATTTGCTCTCATCAGAAAAGAGGACTTTGGACCACTGAGCAACAGACCAGTTCTTTTTTTCTTTAGTCCGGGTAAAATGCTTCTGACATTGTTTATTGTTCAGGAGTTGCTTGACAAGAGGAATACGACATTTGAAGCCCATGTCCAGGATCCGTCTCTGTGTGGTGGCTCTTGATGCACTGACTCCAGCCTCAGTCCCCTCCTTGTGAAAGTCCCCAACACTTTTGAATGGCCTTTTCCTGACAATCCTCTCCAGGCTGCGGTCATCCCTGCTGCTTGTGCACCTTTTTCTTCCACACTATTCGCTTCCACATAACGTTCTATTAATGTGCTTTAATACAGCACTTTGGGAACATCCAACTTCTTTTGATGCTTTGCCTCCTTATGGAGACTGTTAGTGATGGTTTTCTGCAAAACTGTCAGGTCAGTAGTCTTTCCCATGATTGTGCTTCCTACTGAACCAGACTGAGAAAACATTTAAAGTCTCAGGAACCCTTTGTGTTAATGTATTATGGCTTAATTAGCTGATTAGAGTGGGACACTTTGCGCCTAAAATATTTAACCTTTTCCCAATATTCAAATTTTCTGAGATTGTGGATTTGGGATTTTCATGAGCTGTAAGCCATAATCATCTCAATTATGACAAATCACGGCTTAAACTATCTTGCTTTGCATGTAATGAGTCCATCTCATATATTAATTTCACCTTTTAAGTTGCATTACTGAAATAAATGAACTTTTGCACAATATTAAAATTTTTCGAGCCTGACCTGTATCTGCCCATTTATGACCTTCTTAAATCCATAATAATAATAAAACCCCCAAGTGCTCACACTACGACTAAATTTGGGAGAAAATAATAATAATAATAATAATAATAGAGATTTGTAACAATGGAATAATACAGAATTATAATGACCCAATGTCCCGCGAGTACAAAAAAAAGCATTTTCCACCCAGCTGTCAGATGCACAACAGGAAGCCTTCTAATGCACATGCAAGACTTAGCCCAAAGCCTCATCCATATCAACAGAACAAATGCACCACTCACCAGAAAAGGCATCATCAGATCGGCAAAAAAAACGAAAGCTGCTCCCAGGACAAAACCAATGGCAACAGGGAGGAACGCAAATGCCCCATATTTTCCAGACTCCTCAGCCATGTCAATAGCAGGGGCCAGGAGTGACCAGAATGAGGCTGCCAACATCACCTGTGGATGACAATAGAAATATACAATAACTTCTTGAATATACAGGAAAAAAATTACAGTTCAAAGAAATGCCATATAAATGACACTGAAACTATTAATCATACAATTAACAAGGTACTTAAATGGTTGAAATGATGATGATGAAGACACCAGTTTGTTTATCCATCTCAAGTAATGAAGAGCTGATCATTAATTAATTTGAACCACTCACTCCCACATAATACAATGGACCTGAACTCTGATTTTATTATACAACCAGATCTGTTGATCTCTCTTGTCTCTTATGCTTTAGACTGGATTTTCAGACTCTCTCACTTTTTTCCCCAAAATGAATAGGTAATGCTTTGATTTTTATTTAATGTAAAATAAAGAAATGCATGTTTAACGGTTGTTTGAACTGGGGTTTCACAATTTCTACTAGCAAAAAAAAAAACGGATGGTTACATTATTACACCATCACCTGCTTTACCTAAAAAATATCGATGAACGATTTCCTGAATGTATTTGTCAGGCAGCTCTGGATTATTAAAAATGTTTATTGTAAACTTCTTAAACGATAAATCACAAGAAGAAAAAAATTAACATGGTAGAAGTCTCTCAAATCTCCCACTATAACTGTTACAAGCTAGGAAACATAAGTTGTAATAAGAAAATAAAAACCTGTTTTTGTTTAAGGCTTCATGTTTGAGAAATTTTAGTCTTTACAATTTTAAAGAAAAAGCATATTATATACACACCTAAGTAACTCGATTCAATTCAATTCAATTTTATTTGTATAACGCTTTTAACAATCGACATTGTCGCAAAGCAGCTTTACACAATCAAAAGAAGTAAGTTTGTATGAAATGTGAATGTGTAGGAATCAAAATGATCAGATTGTCCCTGATGAGCAAGCCGAGGGCGACGGTGGCAAGGAAAAACTCCCTGAGATGAGTAACCAGGAGTGACCATGAGTGACCAGGGGAAAGCCTGCACCCAATTCTTCTCAAAACACCACATGTTTTAAATTGTATAGCTTTACATAACATGTTATATCAGATTGGATTTGATCAGATTTTCATAAAATAAAAGTACCTACAGTAGATGCCACTGATTAAGCTCGTAATCTGATATACCGTATTTTCTTTCCTACACCTGTGCATGTGGACAAACACAAACCACTGAAACGGAACGGCTTATCTAATCCGGAGGAAGTACAGACTGCTCAGAGAAAGACCACCTCGTTATCGTTATCAACAGACACACTTGAAGACAATGATCAGACCTGCAGGGACTACATGAAACTACAACACTTCTACATAAAAGTACATACACGTTTGACACGGCAATTTTTAAATGCAACCAATAAAACCACACAGAAAGGATGTTTTGTTTTTTGTTGTCACCACACATCAGGAGTTGTTTGTAGTTTTTATTCTGCATGAGATACAATCAGTTAAACACTGAAGACAACCAAGAGGAAGCTGGCTGATCATTTTTGCGAGCATTTCATACCAACAGAATGAAGGATTTCTCCTTCGTAATAGTGACACACTGGAACACATGGGAGCAACAACGTGAAAAAAAAAAAAGTCCAAGTAGAAAAGTACAAAGAGCTCATGTCCACTTTTAGAACTGCATGAACTAAATGCAATGTTTTGATTTTAGCCATTACATTATTAACCAATTCAGATATCCCTGGTTTCTCCACCTACCATTTCAACAGCACTCTGCCTGCACCTCAGGTGAAATACATTTTTCCAGAAGATTTTCACTACATCTGTAATTATTCTTTAAGCACACTACAGTTATCTGCTGGATTCTATATACAGTAAACATGTGTGGTGTTAATGTTGGTTGATGAAGTCATTTCATATTTCTAGCTGTTTCTACTACTTCATCAGTAAAACAGATCTCCTATTTACAAAACAACGTTATTCAAAAAGTTTGATCCTACCATCACAGAAATAAAAACAATATCTATTATAGTTCCCCTATGAAAATCCAATGCAGACCCATGTAGACTCAGTAGTAGAACTGCATGCATTGATTTAATATTAAATACAGTGAGCAGTGAGAGGAAGAGTGCAAGAACAAATCCTGTCAATTGCGCACCTCAGGATCTTTAGACCTTGCTGTAAAGGGGCACTAGATTTGGTTAAAAAATTTGGTCCGATTTATCACAGCTAAATGTCAGAGACACATGAAGAAGCGTTCTCTCTAGAGTGAAACTCCCACTGGCAGAACACGATCGAAGATTTGGCCATTTGTCCCCAAGCCCTAACATTAATGAAAGCACAGGACCAAAAGGACACCACTGCTACCTCAAACCCAATCCGCCCTTTTTACAGAAACCCATTAACAAGAAATATCGGACTCGACCGGTAATTTAAGACAAGGTAGAAGAAAAAGTACAACCCACCTTAACTGAAATGAACATTTTATATATAGTCCACATTAGTATTTAACAACAATCACAATGCCCACTTATCTCCCAACACAGCAAAATGACAAATACTCCTGAGGCTTCTTTGATTCTTATTTTTGTAGCATACACTTTATATATTTAATGGGTGTGGGTTGAGTAGAGAAAGAAGTGACGAGAATCAGAGAGAGCAATTATTAAAAAATGAAATTTTACAACATTTAATTTACCAATCTGACCATGTCCAAATCATACTACCTTAAACAAAAAAGGCTTTATTTCTTAAATAACTTTTGACCACATGGATGTATAAACCATCACAAAGCTAAGGAAAGATTAGATTAAGCACAATTATCAACAAAAAAAACATCACAGAAGTTCCAGCTAATAAGACTGAGACTGTAGTCATGTAATGATTAAAAAGTTATTAATGTATGAAAAAATTATCAATTAGAAGAACTGTTCTAAATGGTCTCATTTGCAAAATATCTATTATTAATATAAAACTCACCATTATAATCTAAAGGGTTGATCTTTCAGAATTTGTCATCACCACCACCAGCAAATATGCAGCCTCCAAATTAGCGCTTACAGACCTAACTAAGCTATTACGTTTTAGACTTAGCTTTGGTCTTATCTTTAGATTTATGGCCTGCAGGCAAAATTTTGAAACCACTTTTTTTTTTCCCTATTAATCTTCTATCTACCGTAATTAAAGCTGCAAAACATAATTAGATTTCCATTTTGAGTACACAAATTCACCTCACACGCTAAGAAGACCCAAAAATTACAGGGCTCCAAAACCAAGTCCAACAGGTCCATTGTTTTCTGGGGAGAAGATGGTATCCATGGCATGGCATTTGATTTAAGCATATCATCTTAAATATTTTTTTTTCCCAAGATATTCATTTGACAAAGTCATTTGACATTAAACTAGTGTTTAAACTAGTGGTTAATAATCTCCCTTACATTAAGTTTGGTCAGTATGCATGGCCCAAATGACGATAATTCTACATTCTTCATCCTTCCACCTTTCTGGAAGAGGCTTTAATTGTACTCTAAATCCAACAATTAACTACTCTACTTATCAGGGATGTCCTCTTTCACCGATGTTATCTATACTGGCCACAAAACCTTTAGCTATGGTAATAAAAGCTATCGGGTATTCTATATTACCGCAGTGGTAAAGCACCCGCCCTATCATCCGGATAGCCTCTTGCAGCCGAGAGCTGATTGGCAGAGCTCCCTCAGTGGGGTGGGATGGGAGACATAGTGCTCTCTCATTAATCACGGCTCTACAACCAGTGTGTTTCCTCTGAACCGCGTGATACCAGCCAACGGCATCTTTTTCGAACTGCTCGTTCACGCACCGTTAGGGGTGGTGTAACACTCGGGGGATAGCACCAATCGGCTTGCGTGAGCTCATAGACGCACAAACGAGTGTGTTACGCTGTCCCCAGAGGAAAAAGACGCGGTCGGCTTGCGACACATGGTTCGATGGAAACACGTGATAGTCTTCGACCCTCCCTGACTGACTGGTAGTAGTAGCCTTAACATGGGAACCTCCTAGTGACAGGGAGGAATTGGACATGACTAAATTAGAGAGAAAATCTTTAGGGAGAAATAAATCGGTATTCAGAACAGGAACATAGAATAGAATTTTATATGCTGATGGCATAATTCTTTTTTTTTTTTTACATCAGCATTCCAAATTGAATATACTGTACCAGGTCTATCTGCAAGTTTGTCTAGACATTATTAAGTCAAAATCATCAATATTATTTCTAATAAAGAAGAGAGAATGAATACAGTTATTAAAAACTCAGTTTATTGTGAAATGGAGACAGTCAGTGAATGACCATGACTATTTCACTGATTGACCATATGAATATAATACAAATTATAAAAGAAAAAACATTTTACCTAAATTTTTACACGTTTTCCTGGTAATTCCACTTCCTCTACCAAATGTATTCTTTGATGAGCTGAATCATAACAAAATCATTTGGAATAACAAAAACTCTAGACTGAGGCTAGAGGCCAAGTTGTTACTCATCCTATGTAAAGGGAGGGCAACAGTTCACAGTCATGATATGGTGTTCATGGTCTGCCCGGTTGCACTCTACAATGTTTTATTTAATCACGGAGGAACACTGAAAAAGCATCAATACAAAATTTTCCAGCCAAAATCTCTAATATAAACTAGAGAGGTACATTTCCTGAAGAAAATGTGAGTGGTGCTTGCCGTGGCAAAACTTTGGAGTCATGCTAGCAACTTGGTAAGCAATCCAGCATCATGTTAGCAGCATTCTAATGATGCAGCTAGCAACACGCTAATATAGGTGCATAATGCCAGCTACATGCTAATTAGCTAAACACCATGCTAGTAACATGCTAATCACACTAGCATCATGCCAGCGACATGCTAATCATGTTATTAGCGACGTGCTAATATAGTTAGCATAATGCTAGCAACATGCTAACATAATTAGCATAATGCTAGCAAAATGCTAATTTTGTTAGCATAATGCTAGCAACAGGCTAATCGTATTAGCAACATGCTAACAGCCTGCTAATAATGTTACAAGGGGGCGTGGCTTATGAGCATCATGATAAATGTGAAAGACTGATTGGTTGCCTGAGTAAAATGAGCCCATCCCCATGTCTCTACGACAGTGAGATTCACAGTTAAATTCCGTTTCAAAGTTCCTATGCAAGTTACTACTGTATGTTAATTGCCCCCTGCTGGGGCAGTTTACCACTCACCCATTAGAAAAGTCATGTCAAGCCCCCTTTCCCCGAATAAGCCCAAATAAAATAAATTCCCGAATGAACGACACAATTTGCCACCTGTTTCATGGGTCTACGACGAACGGAAATTGATGAGTCATGCACCAAATTCCCCATTATAAGTCAATGGGGCAAATTTGGGCACCTGTTTTGCCCAGGGGGTAAAACCTATACCCTCGTGTGGGGTATGTTCCAACAGAGATTGCAAGCCTCTATAAATGTGGTAAATTTCAGATTTCTACCAAATTCCCACTCTGCGCTTCAGTCCATCAAATTTGGTCAAATATTAAGTCTATGGGGAAATTTACTGCCTGCCCCACCAAAAAAGGCTTAGCTGCACGATTTGACACCTCTTTGGATCTATGAGAAACGATGCTGTAAGAGTTATGCACCAAAGTCTGCATTATATGTCAATGGGGCAAATTTGGGCACCTTTTCTGCCCCGGGGGCAAAACCTATACCCTCGTGCGGGCTATCTTCTGACACAGCTTGTGACCCTCTTCAAATGTGGTGAATTTGAGATTTCTACCAAATTCTCACTCTGCGCTTCAATCCGTCAAATTTGGTCTCAATGTTAAGTCTATGGGATTTTTTTCCCATTATATGTCTATGGGGCAAATTTGGGGACCTCTTTTGCCCCGGGGGTAAAACTTATACCCTCTTGCGGGGTATGTTCCGACAGCAAACCTCTACAAATGTGGTAAATTTGACCGTTCTACAAAATTCACTCTCTGCGCTACAATCCGTCAAAATTGGTCTCAATGTTAAGTCTATGGGACCTTTTGACGCGGTTAATTGCCCCCCGCCCACCCCTTAGAAAAGTCATAGCACCCCATTACAAATATGGTAAAGTAATTTCAATGTCTAAATTGGACAATAATTCTCATAACATTTTTTTATAATTGTAATCTAATGATAACTATGGAATTGTCAAATTCAATAAAAATATTGTAGAAAAAAAACATGTAGTGTATTACGTATGCTGGTAGAATGCTTTATTTAAATTTTACAGAAACTGGATTTAATATATATTAGGATGTTTATAAGGAGGGATTTGAAACAGGTGTTTAACAGGTAAGCTATAAGCACATCAATCAAAAATGCTGAAAATGGGTTGCATTTTAAATGGTCCATGAAAACATGCATACAGTTTATACAAATATTATAGTTTCTGATCATGCACATTTACAGTTTGCACATATTGATAAGAAACTGGCAAAATATCCATCAAAATGGCCTTTTAGGAAAAGAGGCTGAAAGTCAAAGAATTTGTAAAATATATTGGAAGACAGATTGATGAGTTCTTTGACATTAATACTGCACAAACATCTGCATGCATAAAGTAGGAAACATCACAATCTAACACATTTTCGCATCTGGGAATACAGATCCTGCCAAAAGCATTCAAGAGTTCAAAATTATAGTTGTCTAATTGTAAAATGTCCAAACTTCTGGTGGTACTATTGGGCCGCTCAAATAAAAGTATTATGTTTGATTTTGAAGCAAATTAACCTTCCCATTGGACTGAAATGGAACTGTTTGGACTACAATTACCTCTTCCCTGCATTAAAGCTATGTAAGAACACACAGAAATATCCAATAATAAAGCATATGACAAAAATATTATGTAAAATTTTTTTATATTTATTAAATATAAATTTTTTTTAAAGAATACAGCCCAACATGGGGTAATCAATTGTTCATACCTGGAAAATCAGATTAAACTTATTTACTTAATTATGGCAATCTAAACGACATAAGATTATGTACTTACATTTACCAGACACTGATATTATGATGCTTTTTAAAGGATTGGAAGAAAACAACAATTAAATAAATGTAAGGAAGATTTATGATAAAAATGGGTATGTGGCAAAACAGTTGATTGTTAATGTTCTCTTAGGCCTCTATCTAACTAGAAATACTTTTGGAGATGGTTTAATACTTTAATACATTAGAAAACAAAGAAATGTTTTTACTTTTATAAGTCTATTTTATGACCATAAAGACATTTGGAGTGAGGGCTGTTAAGTAATATGTTTAGAATGTAGCTTAACTTGAGCTCTGCGTTTGTGCTTAAAGTTTAATATCTGTTTCTAGAGGTCTAAGGAAGTGTAAAAACAACCAAAGCAAACCAAACACAAGTTCGCTATTACAGGAATGTAACATATTACAGAAAAGGCGTAGCTCGGCTGGTTGCTGATCCATAAGTTGCCAAGTATTCATGTGCATGTGTAGTATTGTTCCACATTTAATCACATAAAAATCTAAATTGCGATATGGACCTGTGCAACTACAAATGGTTGCAATTTATTACAGGTAATATATTCATAGTCAGTTTTTCTATATCCTGTAATAATGTATTATTGTGCGTTGATAAATAAACATTGGTAAACATCCTCATAATGAGAATTTGCCCAATAAGTTAATGTACGTAAGCCTAGATAAATAAGATTGAATGCAAAATGGCACTACTGTATGTGTCAGAATAATATCAATGTGATTTTTGATCAGCTGTTACAGCCCAAGGTTTGAAGCTGATCTTTTTGAGGTGACTGTACAGATGAGGAGGTGTTAAAGCGGCATCTTCTCACATGCACCTGTATAAAACAATTTTAGATAATTTATTCAGATAAGTTGGCTAAATTCTCTTTGAGCTGATGTCACTGTCTGAAATAGATGAATGCACTGCACTGACATAAATCTGAAAATGCAAAAATTGAAGCAAAATAAAGTATTTGTCTTGAGTGCCCACTGAGTCATTCTTCTGTTAAATAGAATTATTTTCCATTTAAGGAATCATTCATCAGTAATAACATGATTTCATATTTCCGCTAAAGCAAATGAGAAGAATCCTTTTTCGGAAAATGCCAAAGATTCATTCAATAATATTTTAGCCATATTGGGTGAGGTTGTATAAAACTGATTTTCTACTGACTGTAGAAAAAAGGTCAAATAAAAATAAATAAAAACTCGACCCCCCTGGCACTTAGAACATAATGTGTATAAATAATTTTCCTCTTTAACAACTCTCTTAATAGTCACTGATCACTGCTTGGCACCAAACCTCATCTGACAAACTGCAGCACCACCTTTTCCACTTTTCCCTTAAGACACAGAACACACCGTCTGTTTCTCAAAGAGACTAGCAGATGGTGATGAAATACTTTGACTATAATGTGTTCATGCACTAAATTTATACTTCTTAAAGTTATGACAACAGATTAATAGTTTGAATAGGCAGGGATTCATGGGTTTACAAATTGCACTGATACATTCCTTTATTGACATTTTATTTAACCAAGACATTTCATTACTGCATATCCAGTGTAAATATTTTCTAGAATAGTAGTCTAGTATGAATGTATATTGAATTTCTAGGTATTGATACCACAATAAGCAATTTATGTACTGTAGGTTGCAATAAAACAATAGCCTGCCAAAGACATCCTTCTAATATTTGCTTAGCCAAGCTTAAACACCAAGAAACGTCCTTGCTCATGCTACTAACTATCCAAACATGTCACAATAGTACAATGCATAAAATCTAGCCTGGTCTACTAATTACAGATTTTTGTTGTAATGCAGATTATATGGTCAGAATTTGGCATCAAGTATTTGACCCATCATGTGTCTGGGGTGGTGGCAGGACAATGATGTGGGGAATATTTTGACTGAACACATAACACCACTTAAAGCACAATTTGAATGCCACAAGCTGTCTGAGTAATGTACATGCAGCCCTTAAGGGCCACAATGTGTCTAGGCTTTTAATAATAATAATAATAATAATAATAATAATAATAAATACTCTCAGCATGATAATTTGTAATGTCAAAAATGTCATGTTATCTCAAACGGATTCCCTGAGCATGCCACTCATTCAGTGCCCTTCAGAATTCTCCACAGTCATCAGGAATTAATCCAACTGAGCCTTCTGGATAGAGTAGAACAGGAGATACAAACTGAAAGTGTAGCTGACAACTCTGCAGCAATAAGGCAATGCAACCAAAGAAATCAACCAATGTTTACCTTGCAGAATTGTTTATTTATTTGCCCGTTTGTAAACTATATAATTAAAAGTGATATAAAACCTGCAGGGGAATATTAAATAATAATTAAATAATGAACTAGTTCAGTTTCATGAACAAGAATGTCATGCTGTGTTTTTAAAATATTTTATTTTATTATTATTACCCTCGAATACTGAGTCGCACTGTGCGTGGTTGGTGCTCACTGTAGTATTTCATCTTCAATGACTCTCTCTTTCAGAAGTAATCTTATATGAACTGATCCTTGTCTATGTGTTAGTTTACTAGAATGCTCTCAACTGCATTAGCAATTTAAAATTTAATTGTACAGTGGAACCTCAGATTGCGAGTAACTCGGTTTACGAGTGTTCCGCAAGACGAGCAAAGTTTTTCAATAAATTTTGACTTGAAAAACGAGCATGTCTTGGTTTACGAGTGCCGAGTTTTTTGACGCCGACACACACACACCGACACACACACAAACTCTCTCGCCTTTACACCCCCCCTCCCCGGCTTCACACAGACACACACTTTGCTCTACACAGGAACTCTGCTCTGTTGCGATTCTTTTCAAAGGTAAGGTGCTGGTTCATTTGTTTGTTTTTTTACTTTACACCAGTGATTCCGTTAGTCTGCGCTCACGCGAGTGTCATTAGAGAGATTTTTTTTCCCCGTTAAAACAGTGTTTCCATTGTGTGTGTTTGTTGTGAAACTTAAAAAGCGAGGTGGGGGGCTGGAGGAGGAGTTTTACTGTGTAAGACGTGGCGAGGGAAGGGTCTAATTCCACACACACACACACACACACACATACACGCATACACGGCGCCTGCGCGCACAAACGGAAACACTTATCTGTTGGGATTTATTATAACTTTTTTTAAAGGTAAAGTGCAGGTTAATTTGTTTTATTTTTACTTTATATATTGTATTATTTTTCTGTATTAATTTTTTTGGGCTGTGGAACGAATTATTTGATTTTTCATTATTTCTCATGGGAAGATTTGATTTGGTTTATGAGTGTTTTGGAATACGAGCCCCCTTCCTGAAAGAATTATGCTCGTAATCCAAGGTTCCACTGTATATTTAATTTATTTTGACATTTTGATATGGCACAATGCCTACTTCAAATTAAATCTGGAAGTTAAGTAATAAAAGGACTAACACCAACTCAAAGCTTGACCAGCACTTGGTTAATAATAATACTTTCAATTAAAAAATGTAAGCTTGAGAGAGAGGTAGAAAGGTCGATAATTTTCACATTAGGGAATTACATTAATATAACCAGTTGAGACAACATAATAGTGACATGGTGGTTAGAACTGTGGCCACGCACATCCAGGGTGTTCGTTTCCCCCATTGTGTCTGTGTGCACAATGAAGCTTCGTGGGTCTCTTCCAGATACTCCAGTTTCCTCCCACAATCCAAAGACGTGCAGATTAGGCTAATTGGTGCCCCCAAATTGCCCATAGTGTGTAAATGAATATGTGTGTGTGTGAAATGTAATGGACTGGCCCATGTCCAGAGTGCAAACTAGCCTGACCTAGATCCCATAGAGAATCCATGGGATATTGTGAAGTGGAAGATACAAGACACCAGACGCAAAAACGCAGAGGAGATGAAGGTGGCTGACAGAGCAACCTTGGCTTCCATAACATTGGCAGTGCCACAGACTGATCGCCTCCATGCTATGCCACATGCATATGAATTTGAGTAACATCCAATTCTTAATCCATAAGGTTTAATATGATGTTGGCCTCGCCCCCTTTGCAGCTGTAACAGCTTCAACTCTTCTGGAAAGGCTTTGTGCACTGGCCATGGACAATGCACATGGTGGAACACGAAGGGGCCATCCCCAAACTGTTCCCACAAAGGTGGGAGCTTCAAATTGTCCAAAATGTCTTGATTTGCTGAAGCATTGAGAGTTCATTTCAGTGGAAGCCAGGGGCCGAGCCCAACGCCCGAGATAAAACCCCACACCAGTTCTAACATGACTGTGCACCAATTTTTGGCAATAAAAAATTGGGGGTGGACAATGAAACTGACACACTGGCCAATTTAGAGTTGGACGTTTGGTTAAACTTGGCTAAACTTGCTAAACTTGGCTTTTCATGGCTAAATATGACCAGCCTGGTGGCCAATCTTCATTGACTGCACATTCCACCAGTAAGAGTGTTTATTTAGCAGAGTAATAGCACAGTTTTGCTTAAAATACTGCAATGCACACAACATTATGGGTGACATATCAGAGTTCATATCGCTGGTGCATCTGTGACCAAGACAGCAAGTCTTCGTGATGTATCAAGAGCCACAGTATCCAGGTTAATGTCAGCATACCACCAAGAAGAATGAACCACATCCAACAGGAGTAACTGTGGATGCAAAAGAAAGCTGTCTAAAAGGGATGCCCGGATGCTAAGCCGTATTGTATTTCAACAAAAACTGTTCGTTGGGAGCTACACAGTGTCAATGTACATGGCCAGGCTGCTATAGCCAAATCTTTGGTCACTCGTGCCGATGCCAAACGTCAGTTTCAATGGTGCCAGCAGCGAAAAATCTTGGGCTATGGACAATGTGAAACATGCATTGTCCTCTGATAAGTCCACCTTCACTGTCTTTCCTACACCCGGGAGAGTTATGGTGTGGAGAAGCCCCAAAGAAGCGTACCACCCAGACTGTTGCATGCCCAGAGTGAAGTATGGGGGTGGATCAGTGATGGTTTAGGCTGTAATATCATGGCATTCCCTAGGCCCAATACTTGTGCTAGATTGGCGCGTCACTGCCAAGGACTACCGAACCATTCTGAAGGACCATGTGCACCAAATTGTTCAAATGTTGTATCCTGAAGGTAGCGCCATGTATCAGGATGATAATGCACCAATACACACAGCAAGACTGGTGACAGAGTGGTTTAATGAACATGAAAGTGAACAGAGCTAGCAACATCATTAAGGATTCAACACATCCAGATAACACAATGTTTGTGCTCCTCCCATCAGGCAAAGGATACAGGACAGTCAGGACACACCAATAGAATGAGGAACAGCATTTTTTATAATTTTAGAATTTTTTTTTTTTATTGATGAGTTGTACATAAGCACTCAATTCATAGTTTTTTGGGGGGATAAATAATTGTACACTGCTGTCCTTTTTTTCACTGAAAGTACTACATTAAGTTTGACTTATTCCAGAATAGTTCTTTCGTAATTTTTTTTTTTTTTTGGCCAAAGGTTTAAGTGCGAGATAAACAGGAAGAGGTGACTGATTGCAGGCATATTAACAGTAGTAATTTATTGCACCTACTGCCATTGAAAAGGGTACAGCAATGATGAATGAATGCAACTGGAAAGTTGAATCCATCTAGCCAAAGGGGTGAAAGTTGAGAGGACAGACATACTGAGACAGAATAAGAAAAAAAAAATTAACAATGCAACGTCTTGCAGCTTACAACAATTTGTTCTGAATGAAGAAGTTACTTCAGCAGCTGTGAAGACAGAAGAAATCTTCGCACATACACAGGCATCATCTCATGAACATCAACTGTATCACACCTGGTCAGTCATCTCAGGCTATTTTCACTTTTGATTTGTCATGTGTTCCAATTTTCAGGTTCCAGGTAGAAAGCAAACCAAAGACAAATGAATATGTTTTTGCAAATAAGTGATTTCTAACAGCTCATTCAAAGGACTTTTGTGATTTATATGCCATCAAGTAATAATTCACACCTTTATAATAAGCATGTTATTTAACACTGTACAATGGTTAAATAAATGGTTGACATGGGGAATTATTTCATTTAATACCTACAATAACTATCTAGTAATATTCTAGAGTCATTTTCAAAGTTGGCAAAAAGTTTAAGAGTCCCACTGATCACATTATTTTTAATGCTCTACTGTGAAATGGATAAAACAGTGTGTACCAGGACGGTGCTGTCATTCTTTTAAAATCCTCTGCTGCTTTACATATCTGTGCTGCTGTTAATAATACCACTGAGCTATTTTTAAATACTTCTTTTTGTTTTATTGTTGAGAAATTAGCATCTTTATTTAATGTTACTTTTTTCTTTAAACCAGATTGAATCAGTTTCATTTCCCTTTTCAAATGAAATTATTAGGCATATTAAATGTTCATTCTATTCCACAAGTGTTTCAGTGAACTTTAAACACCAGTCTGATCACTGGTGTGGTGCCAGCAACACTGGAATGCAGTGGTGTAACTATTACTTTAAAATCTGGATAAGTAAATTAATTCTGTTATGAAAGCTTACTTTTCCTGTTATTTTGTTGTTCATGGTCAAGCTGTTTTAAACTAAATAAAAAAAGATTTCGAAAAGGTTAGACACGCTTTTATTTCAAGTCGCCTAGATTACTGTCATGCCATCTACGTTGATATTAGGCAGGCTTTTCTCTTACTCGGTTGCAGTTGGTCCAAAATGCTGCTGTGCAAACCCATAAACCCATTGTTAATAGCCTACAAAGCCCTTAGTAATAAAGCACCGCCATATATTTCTGATCTTTTTGAACTCATGTAGTCCAAAACGGTCTTCCAGGTCAGATAATAAGCTTTAACATATAGTTCCCAAATCTAGGTTAAAGAATCAGGGTGATCATGCCTTTTCCGTAGTAGCACTTAAATGAGCTGCCCCTTTACATAAGACAGAGGCCGCTACTCTCCCTATTTTTAAATATCTTTGCATTTTTTTTTTTTTTATTGCAGATTATAAAGACTAAGATGGTACCAGTGTCCAAAACGCTTGCCGTCTACTTCAATGTCCATTTTTGTTAGTGTTGCTGCCTCTCATACTTTTTCCTTTTAGCTGTCCAATAGACTCTCTACATACATATTATCAGCTTACTTTGTTAAATATTCGTTCTACCACAGAACATTTTCCATCGCCTTTCATACATACATGTTCAGGGACGCTGCCGCCACTGTTCGTGGACTTGCTGGCAGCTGTGCCAGTTCACCTGTTGCGTTTAGCCCACGGTTGGCCTTGAAAGATGACCCTATTGCAGGAGCGGCAAGCAAAGTGTAATGTTGGCAAGATTAAAATCTTACTTGAGATCATCTCTATTGCTATGTCTCTGTCCACAGTTTATAGATGGACTGACGCACTGGATGAAACTCATCCACGATAAATTGCTACATTGCAGCTATAGATGGCTTCAGTGACATGGAAACTCTACCTCTGTGCAATAGCCGCCGTGGCTAAGCAGGTGGGGGTGACCCCAGGATTATGCTTCTTGCTCTTACTTACCGGCCACCTAAAAATTCCTCCAATTGTATTCAAGAGTTTGCAAACTTTCTAGCTACTGTCACTATAAAATATAATAAACTGCGGGGATCATATCTGTGGGGACTTCAATATTCCCGTGTGTTGTCCAAATGATAACCTGGCCACTGACATCAGTAACTTACTAGAGTCATTTAATCTCATTCAGTCAGTTACAGAGCTATTGCCATGAATTGACACACAAAAGAATTATAACATGTAACTGATTTTCTTCTCTATCTCTAATCTCGCTATGCATTAAAAGGGAACTGACTCACATCACAGAATACAACAGGCATGTGGATAATTATGAAATTAGGCCATAGCAGAATGTTATCAGTTTTAAGACTGTAAAACAAATTATATTTGAAGTTATATCTAGGACTGTTTTTTGAGTGAGTATTATATATATTTTTCCTTCAATTGTAAAAATTCTCCAAATAAACACCTAATCACCTAATTTGAGTAGATTATTTAAATTGCTAAAAAGTGTTAAAACCAATGGAAAATTCTAGACAGACATCACTAAACAGAAAATAGAATTATAGAAGTGTTAACTGTTAAACAGAAGTGCCTCTAATGGAACAAGAAAGAAAAAATACATAAAAGAAAAAAAATCTCTAAATGGTTTGTGAGATCTCTCAAAGTCCAGAGGGGTCTGAGTCTTTTAAACTGATCTTAAAAACATGAGACCCAATTCTTGTCAGCTATCACACTGTAGAGGTTTGGGATGTTTTGTATTTTTAGTGGTGCTTGCGAAGCAAAGCACGACTATTATTATCATCTTACAGGCATATTATTATTTGCTTTTTATTTCTTCTTCTTCCGTTCAAAAGTTCGGCGCGTAACTAGTCACGCACCGTTTGTCGTAGACCCATGAATGAGGTGTCAAATCGTGCGGCTTATTCAGAAATGGGGGCTTATGACTTTCCTAAGGGGTGGTCAGAACATACCCGGCATAAGGGTATAAGTTTATAAAGTATAAAGGTATAAATTATGAGAATTTGCCCCATTGACATATAACGGGGAAAAAATCCCACAGACTTAACATTGAGACCAACTTTGACAGATTGAACTGAAGAGTGAGAATTTGATAGGAATCTCAAATTTACCAAATTAAAAGAGGCTTGCAAGCTGTGTCAGAACATACCCTGCAAGAGGGTATAGGTTTCACTCCCGGGATGCAAGAGGTGCCCAAATTTGCCCCATTGACTTATAATGAGGATTTTGGGGCATAACGATTTCTGTACCATTCGTCATAGACCCATGAAAGAGGTGGCAAATTGTGCAGCTCATTTGGGATTGGGGTGGTATGACTCATATAAAGATATGGGGGTAAATTGATAAACAGTATTGTTTGTCGTAAACCCATAATAGAGGTGTCAAATCGTGCGGCTTAATCTGGATTGGGGTGCTAAGACTTTTCTAAGGGGGGGCGAGGGGGTTACTTCAATGGTAACTTCCATAGGAGCTTTGAAACTGAATTTAACTGTGGATCCCACTGTCATAGAGACACGGGGGAGGGCTCATTTAATTTCATCATGTTGCTAGCATTATGCTCACAATATTAGTATGTTGCTAGCAATATTAGCATGTCGCTAACATTATGATAACTATATTAGCATTTTGCTCTTAACATGATTAGCATGTTGCTAGCATGACTCCAATGTTCTGCCACAGTGAATTTAAGCCTTTATTTGTCACAGAGCACAGTGAAATTCCTTCTGCGCATATCCCAGTGTAACTGGGGTCAGAGCGCGGGTCAGCCATGATGCAGCGTCCCTGGAGCAGATAGGGTTAAGGGCCTTGCTCAAGGGCCCAAAAGTGGCAACATGGTGAAGCTGGGGATCAAACCGCCAATCTTCCAATTAGTAACTCAGTGCTTTAACCCTCTGAGCTACCACTGCCCACAATTTATTTTTACACAACTGACTCTTTTCACACTGCAAAGTCTGCACATGCTAATAGTGTCACACCATCAGCAAACAGCTAGAGCATGATAAAATATTTAATTATTTACTTAGTAGAAAATGCTTAGAAAAAGTTAGACATGCTTTTATTTCAAGTATATATTGCTTAGCAAAGTATTCCCATTGTACCGACGAGACAGAATTCCTGCTTGAGTGAATTTTGTGATAATCAAATACAGCAGAACAGACAAAAGGTCTACTATAGAATTTTAAGTACTTCTGTTACTTAGGTACTTGAGTTTTTAATTCAGTTTTAACCCCTCTCCCCAGGTTTCACTTACGGTGAAGGGGAAAATGAAAGAATCTGGTCAGTTTCTAAGGAAAAATGTAGTCTGAGGAGTAGGGCTAAACCAACGCATCAACATAGTCAACTGTGTCACAGTAAAAATACTTGGACTTGTGGATTGTGTTGATGCACCAAAATGCTCACTTAAAGTTATGGTAGCGCATGGTCAAAAAAAAATAATTGTCAAAAGTTTGGAGGAAAAAATCTACTAAAATGGTGCTCTGCATGCTTTCTAAAACTGAAATTGCTTACCACAGCAGCACAACTGCTATGCACCAACATCTCGAAATGAAATATCCTGGGACTCTTCAAAGCAAGAAATTGAGCAAGAAAAGTTTTTCTTACTATAAGTTTGGCATGATTTTTGGTTAGTATCAGTGCCTGAGAGTAGAGGTCGCATACTTATTCACAGTGTTTGACTTCCTTGAGACATTTACATAATTGCTCTCATTGATTACATTGATGTATTTTTCCAGCTTTAATGATGAGAAGAGAAATTAAGAGAAAAATCAATAATTCCATTTAGATGTGCTCTCTTACCCCTGCTGCAAAGCCGAGGCTTCCATCTAAGATCCACTTCTGAAAGAAGCAATAGAACAAAATCAAAGACAATTAATACATGCAGCTATAATATGTTTCCCTCTTAAGTTAAAATAACATGTTGGAGTTTGGAAGACGCCCTTTTTTCCATCTGTGACAAAGAGGCATGTATAATACTTTGGCCTTGGAGTCTCAAATGTGCAGACATGCCGTTTAGTTGAATCAGAATATAAGCCATTTTGTAAATGGCACACACTTTCAACTTTATTCAACAAAAAAGCATTATTGATTGGAGTAAGGCCTATATCCCCATTCATTTTGGCATAATAGTAACCGTGACATAAAAGACATTTACAATGACACTTCTCTAGGCTTTTTTCAAGACCTTAGAAACGCACTCAGAGTTCCTCCCTCTTTTTTATTTACAGATTAGTTCAGCCCTCAAAGAATACACACCCTTTATAAACTGATCACTACACCAAGACAAAACAAGGGTTTGGAGCCCACACTGTACAAGTATATCCTACAGTCTTCTTATCCTGACTTACTTGTTGACAAAAGGTGGAGGCAAGATTATCCTATTCTGAATCCAGACAAAGAATATTTGAATTAGCATAAAGGAGGCTTCTCATAATCCTGACCATCAGCTAACTAATTAAAATTTTATACACAGAACATATCTTACACCATACGAACTTTACTATATGAAACTGACAATTTCCTGGATCCTTTCTGCATATTATGTGGAAGTGCCCACCAGTTGCACATCTCTAGGGCAAATGGTGCATCCATGCCATCAGATTTGGTCTCGGTATCAGTTCCAGTAACCATACCAGTCATGATACTGAATGATCTCTCAAAACTGAATATCACCAGTTCAAGCAAACATGATGCACTAGCAGACCGGACTGCTACTAAAAAGATTAGCGTGATGCGATGGAAATCCTCCCACGGACTGAATATTAAGCAGTGGATTCTCACCTTTCAGATTTGGCGTACGGGGAATTGTCAACTACCTGTGTTCATGGGGCCACTGAAAAGATTCTACGTAACACTGTGAATCAAGTAAGGTGCGCTCTTATTCTTAATTACCATCATTCATTGGGAAATTCTTGATTACACTTGACATTTTACTCTTATTTATTTATTTATATTATTTATGTATTACTTTTACCACCTCTTGTGTGACTGTCTCCATGTCTGTATCTGCATTCCCTTGCATTTGGACAAGGATGTACATGACCTGCTTGTGCGTGTGTATGTGCGCGTGTGCGACGTTTTTGTTACTTGTGTCTGATCTTGAGTGCCAGAAATATGGGTGGACCAATTGGTTGGTGGTCCTTATTTTTCCTCTTCCTTTTACTTTATTCTGGTATACTTATTCATACTCTTTCATGACTCACACATAGCTATATTCTTTGGTCTTTTTTTTTTAGATCTGTGGCTTGACTGAACAGTTTAAACATTTGACCACAGAAAAGTAAAAAGTAACATAGAAGAAGTGAATTAAGTACTTAAAATCTCCAGATATATTGGCTATGCACAAAACTTTAAACAATGAATTAGGTTTAGAAATATTGGACCAATAAGAGTTTTTTTGGTATTTGGCCTCTGTACACCACCGAATTAAATTCTAAATGAAGCACTCAAGAGGTTATCAATAGTCAAGACTTTCAGCTTTAATTCAAGGATCACAAAAGAATGGCAGTAATCACTCTAGAATTATAGCCATTTTCATACATGCACCTCACATTTTTGGAAGCTCAAAAATTATGGAACAAACCAACATAATTACAGCTATAAGGAATGCCTTTAATACTTGGATGAAAATCCTTTGCCGTCAATGACGTCCTAAAGTCTGGAACCCAGGTACATAAACAAAAGCCGAGTTTTCTCCCTCAAGGTGATCTGCCTGGCTTTTATACTGAAGAAAACATTTACAAATGCATGCAATGAGGGCCACATGATTCATGGGACTAATGAAAGCATGATTGACTTGTACCAGAATGATGTGAAGAGAAACATATAGAGAAGAAATGGAATAGCTCTTCACTGCATCCGTCAAACATGGTTGATGCAGGGTTATGGCATATGGACTAGAGAGTGAAAAGGCTACAGTTCGCCATGCAACTAGCCATTTGTGCCATTATTTCTGAGCCATCAAATGGAGATGTACAAAAAGTTGTGGGAAAAGAGAGATTAACTAAAAGAACTGTGCAACATATTATTAATATCTAAAAGGACAGAGCTGAAACATCAACTTCATAGAAGAAATGTGGTCAGAAAAAAAAAATCACAAGTAGAAACGTTATTCTGTAATAAGTTAACAGTAATAAGTCAAAGATGTGTGGCCATAAGAAAACCACTTGTTAATGAGACTCATCGCGGAAAAAGGCTTCAGTTTGCTAGGAAGCATAAAAATTGGACTTTGGAGCAATAGAAAAAGGTCAATTGGTCTGATGAGTCCAGACTGGCCATTATCCAAAGTGATGCATCATGCTTAGCGCCCACAGGACAAGTGTTATGGTCTGGGGTTGTTTCAATTGGCAACATATTGCCAAACAGACACTAAAAAATGGAGTAAGCTGAATTCCTCAATGTACTGAATGACACGTGTATATAATTTAGTAATGAAACAAAAACAATAATTTGTGGTTAAGTATACTTGAAAGATCAACAACAAAAATTCTGTCAAAACTAACATATTATACCGCAAACTATAACAGGCATTTTGACAGTGAGACAGGAATAAAACAAAATCAAACCCGGAAATATTTAGCGCTGTAATAATAGTCAGCACCATAGTGGTCTGAATGCAAAGATTTACTCTTCCCCCTAATACAGTTAATTGTTTTCAGATAACAGCCTTACAGGATAACAACTTTCCGATAAGTTAGTTCTTGCTATAAATTATGCACTATACTTGTTACTTGACCTCAGTGCAGCTTCTGACACCATTAATCATAATATTCTCCTTCAGATTAGAAAATGTAGTAGGAATTAAGGGAACGGCCCTCACCTCACTTTGTAGATTTAAATGGTGACTATTCTGCATGTTCTTAAATGGAGTTTGGTGTTCCACATGGTTCAATTTTAGGCCCACAGTTTTTTCTCTTTCCATGCTCCCTCTGGGCAACATAATTCGTAAGCATGGGATTAGTTTCCATTTTTATGCTGATGACACACAGTTATACATCTAAGCAAAACCAGACAAGAAAAAACAGCTTACTAAAGCTGAGCAATGTGTTCAGGATGGAAGAAACTGGATGTTAATTAACTTCCTTTTGCTTCATTCTGATAAGAAAGAAGTTCTAGTCATAGGACCACAAGCAGCTAGAAGCAAGCTTTTTGATCACACTGTAATTTTAAACAGTGAAAAACCTTGGTGTGATTATAGATTCCAGTCTTTCATTTGAAGCTCACATAGATAATATTACCAGGATAGCATTCTTTCACCTCAGAAATATTGCCAAGATAAGAAATATATTGTGGTAATGCTTTTATTACCTCTAGGTTGGACTATTGTAATGCCTTACTGTCTGGTTGTTCAACTAGGTTCATAAACAAGCTTTAGTTAGTCCAGAATGTAGCAGCCAGAGTCTTCACTAGAACCAGAAGATACTAGCACATCACCCCTATCTTATCTACACTGCATTGGCTCACTGTCAAATTTCGCATTTATTTTAAAACACTAATTTTGACATATAAAGCATTAAATGGTCTCACGCCATAGTATCTGAGTGTCTTTCGATCTGCCACGCTTACTTTGTTCAAAGGATGCAGGCTGCTTGTCAGTACCACGTATTATGAAAACTACAGCAGGGGGCAGAGCTTTCTCTTAAAAAGCTCCAAAGTTATGGAATAGTCTTCCAATTAATGTTCGGGACTCAGACACAGTCTCAGTGTTTAAGTCTAGGCTAAAAACCTATTTATTTAGCCAAGCATTTTTGTAAATAGATTTGCCTTAGGTAACGAAGCAAATCTCTGGGACTCATGGACGCAGAGTATCATGGTGAACTGATATGTTTAGATGCTGTCTGCCCCACTCTCACTGATCACTCAGGTTTGTTGACGATGAAGTGATTGGTCATTTTCCATCTCAGGGAGCCCTCATGTCTGTGTTTCCTTCTGGCTCTCCCTTTTAGTTATGCTGTTATAGTTATTCCTGCCGGAGTCCCAGCTTGCACTCTGCACTGTGTGACAGTGACCGTACATTGTGTGACAGTGACCATCTTTCCTTCTCTTTTGCTCTCTCCTCTTTTCCCTATTCTCCTCTCTCTTTCCCTCTCCCTGTCTCCCTGTCGCGCTACATGTCTCATGAGCTACCAGTGATCCAGACCCTCTCTGCCCTCTGGACCTGGCTGACTCGTCCTAGTGTTCTGCTTCTGGTTGGAGATCTCGTCACATGGATGCCCCGTGTGGTCTGCCTGGGATGCGTGTGGTGACTGGGGACGGTTCCACTCTAATATAAAGACGGTCCTGTCCTCGGCTGATACTGACAGCTGTTCTCTGAGGACTCATAACTGCAGTCGCTCGATAGTTCAGGACGAGAGTTTCCTATAGGCTACCTGAGCCTACAATAATAAACTGGACTCCATATTAACATAAACACATCTGTTATACTGAACTTCCAGTCTCACCCAGTATGACTGCAGATCAATCCCTTCTATCCGTTATCACCCAAATGAGGATGGGTTCCCTTTTGAGTCTGGTTCCTCTCAAGGTTTCTTCCTACTGCCATCTCAGGGAGTTTTTTCTTGCCACTGTCGCCATCGTCCGCGGCTTGCTCATCAGGGGCAAACTTATCATTTTGATTCATCCACATTCACGTTTCATACAAACTTAAATATTTCTTTTGATTGTGTAAAGCTGCTTTGCGGCAATATCAACTGTTAAAGTGTTATACAAATAAAATTGAATTGAATTAAATTGAATGTTGAATTGAATTGAAATTGAAAGGCCACAGATCCGGCCTTTAAAAATCTCGCTGAGCACTGTTCTATTCATCGTCCCACAATGGAAATAATATAGCACAACCTATTAAGACATAGACGCCCATCTAAAGTGACAGGACGGGCAAGGAGAGCAAGAATCAATGAAACAGCCAAGAGGCCTATGGTAACTCTGGAGGATCTGCAGAGATCCACAGCTCAGGTGGGAGAATCTGTCCACAGGACAGTTATTAGTTGTGCACCTCACAGATCTGGCCTTTATGGAAGAGTGTCAAGAGGAAAGCCATTGTTGAAAAAAGCCATGTGGGTCGCACAGCAAACATGTGAAAGGTGTTTTGGTAAATTGAACGTTTTCGCCTAAATGCGAAAGGCTGTGTGACAGAAAACTAACACTGTGCATGTTGGTGGCAGCATCATGTTTTGGAGATGCTTTTCTTCAGCTGGGACAGGGAAGCTAGTCAGATTTGATGGGAAGGGTGATGGGGCCAAATACAGGACAATCTTAGAAGAAAACCTGTAACAGTCTGAAAAAGACTTGAGACTGTCAGCAGGACAACAACCCTAAACATATGGCCACAGCTACAACCGAATAGTTTACATCAACGCATATTCATGTGTTAGAATGGCCCAGTCAATGTCCAGACCTAAATCCAGTTGGGAATCTGTGGCAAGAGTTGAAAATTACTGTTTACAGAGAAGCCAGAAAACAAGTTGCGTTTAGAACAGGAGTTGTGTCCTACCTGTGTGCTGGAGAAGATGAAGACGAGAGCAGCTCCTGCCGCTGTGAGTCCCCAGGTGAAGAGTGTCCCCAGCAGAGTCTGCACCACCGGACTGTGGTCTGCGAGCATGCTGCTTCACCTGACATAACACATGACACAATGACCATACACAGCTAAGGAGGATCAGAAAGTGACCTGTGTGCACACACACATGGCTCTAAGTCACAGTTAGAGCCATGTCATGGTTAATGACACTTTGATGACAGTGCTGTGTGTAAATCTATCCTCTCTCTCTCACACCAGGCTGTAGCACGGAGTTTCACAAACTATGGAATGTTTTTAAACAACATTTAATCACGAATATGGCTGTATTAAACACGAACAGCTCACACTTACTGCTGATGCGAACAGCAACCGACTGCAGAGCGCCTTATTTACTTCCTGCTTCCCTGTGCGTGCGTGCGTGTGTGTGTACACGTGTCTCTAGGCTCACAGGAGACACCGAACTCTCGCGATATTACTAGTTACGAGAACCCTCTAACGTCTACCCGCGGGGTTTTTTTTTTTTTCTTTTTCATTTGAAATGATTGTATTAACTCACAAACATTTATATACATATTTTATATATTAAACATGATAAAGCACACGGTAGTGTATGTTTAACACTCTATTTAGTGCACTACATTTCCAAAAGGGAATCATTTGGGATTCTGCCATCTTTTTATTTTTTTTATAACAAAAAAGAAGAAGACAAAAGAAAAAAAGAATTGTATATACAAACGGAAAGCCAGGGTATAATAAAACAATAGAACAATCACAAAGTGGAGACTAAGAAGACACAAAGGAAGAATACAGGAAACAGTTTATCGCTTTAGGGTTAACAGAGTCTTGAAGAGTTTCTATATATCTGTTTAGATCGTTTCTAAATACAGAGAAAAAAGGTTTAGCGCCAGTAGATTGTTGTTTATGGATATGATATTTAGCTAGTAGTAAACACAATTTAATTATGTAATATTTCCCACTCTTCTCTTTTGAGTAGAAAAAAAATCCCAATCAAACATCTTTGAAACAGAAAGAAAAGTCACTCTCAAAATGAGACTGAATAAATATTAAGAATTGTGTCCAAAAAGTCTCTGTGTAGGAACACTGCCAAAACAGGTGAAAAGCATTTCCTTCATCAGACTGACAAAAAGAACAATTCACTTCAATGTCTGACTTATATTTCCTAAAAAAGGCTTTGGACGGATAACATTTGTGTATTAATTTGTATGTTATTTCTTTTACTTTATTCGTTAAAAGATACTTTTGAGGCAAAGACCATACTTCCTCCCAGGGTAAATCCTCTACAATACCATTCCAGTATGATATCACATAAGGAATTGTAATGACCTCCTTCTGGAAGAGGGCTCTGATTTTATCATTTCGTTTCCGTTGCTCTGCAGAGAAGCAAACTCCTCCGACCACTGTGTCTGTTAATTTCAAAGAATAAGAGCACGGCCAAGGAAATGTAGAGCCTTGTAACAGTAAACGCACCCCAGAGTGTATTGCATTAGAAACAACAGCATATTCATTAGCAGATATAGGAATATTGTATTTTTGTAAAAAGTCTAAATAATTATAAAGTTTGCCATGTGTGTTAAACAGTTGTCCAACTAAAAGAAAGTTATTTTTCAACCAATTATCAAAGAAAAGTGATTTATTGTTGTAAAGGACATCCTTATTGTTCCATAAAAAAATATCTGTGTGGAGAAAAATTGTGTTTGTATATTAGGGACCAAGCCAAGAGCATCTGTTTATGGAAATTAGAAAGTTTGATAGGGATCTTTGTAATGTTATAATTACAGAGTAGGAGAAAATTTAGGCCACCCACTTTAGAGAAAATGTAATTTGGGATAATATTCCAGAGAGAGAAGGGATTATTAATAAAATTCCTAAGCCAATTGATTTTAAAGGTGTTGTTTAAGGTAGTAAAATCTAGAAAATCAAGTCCTCCCTTTTTTAGTGGATTCCTCAGTACTGATTTCCTAATAAAGTGGGTTTTATTTTTCCAAACAAAATTGTTTAACATAATATCAGTTTTTTTTTTAAGGTCCCCTTATCCACCTCCAAGGAAAGAGCTGCGTAAGTAAGTCTTGATAGTCCTTCAGCTTTAGAGAGTAAGATTCTTCCTCTTATTGAAAGATCTCTCTGTAACCAAGAATTAAGTTTCTTTTGGGTTTTTATTATTAAATGATCAAAATTTAGTTTACATCTTGTTTTTTGGTCTTTATTAATTACGATACCTAAATAAGTAACTTGATCTTTTACAGGAATATTACAAACGGACGGATTATTACAGCTTTTAATAGACATTAACTCACACTTGTTGATATTTAAATGGAGACCAGAAGCTCTAGAAAAGGAATCAATCAGTTTTAAAGCTAAAGGGATTTGGGAGGCATCATTCAGAAACAAAGTGGTGTCATGAGCCAGCTGGCTAATAATAATTTGTCTATTGTCAATTTTAATTCCTTGTAACTCACTGCTGGAAATATGCAAAGTTAAAAACTGAGAGGCAATAAGAAATAAATATGGAGATATAGGACAGCCTTGTCTTATTCCACGTGACAAAGTAAATCTTGGAGAGGTTCCAAATTTTAACTTAATAGTACTATTATTATTTTTATATAATGTCCTAATAGCTTTACAAAATAAATCGCCAAACCCAAATTTGGTAAGTGCTTGAAATATGAAATTATGTTCGAGTGAATCAAAAGCTTTGTAGAAGTCTAAAAAGAGCAAGTAGCTATCATTAGGGACAAGATCCTCATAATCTAAAAGATCCAGGACTAACCTTATATTATTTGTAATGTGTCGTTTTTCCATAAAACCTGATTGTGATTCGTCTATAATAGAGTTAAGGACATTTAATATTTTATTTTTGACATAATCTTTTTGCAAAAATTAAAGCCAGAATTTTGTAATCGTTATTTAATAAAGTAATTGGTCTCCAATTTTCTAGACATTCTTTGTCTTTGTTAGGTTTGGGTATTAAGGTAATAATCCCTTGTGTCATAGTCGGTGGAAGTAATTCTTGCTCTAAACTTTCCCCAAATACTTTAAGTAAGAACGGAGATAGTCTACCCGCGTTTCACTGGCACACTATACACGCACACACAACGTGCATTACATCACTTAAAGGGGTATTTAGCATCCTAAAATCTTTCAGCGGGGTTAAGGTGAGGACGTTTTAGTGGCCAATTTATGTCTTAAAAATATCAATCATACTTCCAGAACCACTCTTACAAAGGGGCCTTTGAGGGTGAGTGAAAAATTATCCACAAATACCAATGGTATACCAACACTGTTTATGTTATAAAAATATATATATATTTGCAAAAGTAATAACACTGACCTTGGACAGGAAAAATCTTTTTTGCCTTTATGCAATTTGTCCTTAGTTAATTAAATATATCATATACATCTAAAAAAGGTAAAATAAAAATATTTTTATGTAATTAAATAAACTGCTAACCATTTATGTTTAAATAAGTAAACACATATGAGGCTTGGATTATATACCTGCTCCAATTATTAATATCTTTCAACTCGCAAATTCTTTCAAATTATTTTAACCTTATTTTAACTCGTGCTGGAAGACCTATCCCATGGGTGTGGAAAAAATGTTAAAGGGTTTCAGAAGGCTCAAATTAATGGTCTGCATCATACAAAACAAAACCAAGGAGATTGTTGAAATTATTAAATTTGGTTGAGAATTGTTTAGAAAACATAATTAAAACATGAACTGTCAGCTTCACAGAAGAAATGTAATCCAAAAAAAAAAAATCTTCTCTTAAAAAACATCCCTTAAGCTCTTGGTGAAGTAGAATCTTAAAAAATCAACGGCAGAAATTTCAGCTATGTTCATGGAAAATGCTGAAAAACACTTTCAAGAGTAGTTCAACTCTCCTAACTCAGCCAATGGATGCAATTACGACATAAAATAAATGTTGTGATGTTGCATGGTTGATGAAATAATGTCATGGCAATTAAAGTGGTAAAAGCGGTTGAACAGGATTTTTAGAGTGTCTAGCATTTTTGACCAGGCAGTGTATTTTAATCTCAGTTACTACTAAAATCTGTGTGTCATTTTCTATGTCATTAATTTGTCATTTATTAGTGGTGCTTCTGAAGTCCTATAGACTAAAAAATCCCATAGACTTAACATTGAGACTAACTTTGACTAATTGTAGTGCAGAGAGGGGAATTTTGTAGAAAGATAAAATTTATCACATTTGAAGAGGTTTGCAACCTGTGTAAGAACATACCCCGCACGAGAGTATAGGTTTTACCCCCGGGGCAAAAGAAGTCCCCAAATTTGCCCATTGAAATATAATGGGGAAAAATCCCATAGTCATAACTTTGAGACCAATTTTAACAAATTAAAACGCAGAGTGAGAATTTGGTAGAAATCTCGAATTTACCACATTTAAAGACGCTTGTAAACTACGTCAGAACATACCCCGCAAGAGGGTATAGATTTTACCCCCGGGGTGCAAGAGGCACCCAAATTTGCCCCATTGACTTATAATGGGGATTTTGGCATGTAACTATTCCTGTACTGTTCGTCGTAGACCCATGAAGGTGGTGGCAAGTTGTGCGGCTCATTCGAGAATGGGGTGGTATGACTCTTTTAAAGAGGTGGGGGTAAGGGGCTATTGTATCACCCTAAAATCCCATATATTTAATATATGAGGGGAAAAAAATTATGAATTCTAGTACAGAGTGAGAATAAACTTTACCACAGTTGAACAGGCTTGCAAGCTGTGTCAGAACATACCCCACACAAGGGTATTAGGTTTACCCCTGGGACACAACAGGTGCCCAAATTTGCCCCATTGACTTGTAATGGGGAATTTGGTGCATGACTAGTCCCATTCCGTTTGTCATAGACCCATGAAAGAGATGTCATATCGTTCAGCTTAATCGGGAATGGGGGGGGCTTGACATTACTTTTCTAAGGGGCAAGGGGTAAACTGCCCCATTGTCGTAGGATGGGCTCATTTAACTCAGTCAACAAACACACTTTCGCATTTATCATAATGCTCATAAGCCATGCCCCCTAGCAACCATTTAGAGCATGCTAGCAACACAAACCCATGGAGTATTATCTTCACAATAGTACATCATAGAGACATGGGAATTGTTTTTTATCATTCATAGTCCGCAGGAGTCTTTGATTTCTTCATTAGCAGGTGCCAAGCCACTCCCTAGCAACAAAATAGAGTACCCTAGCGACCATTTTGCAAGACATTTATCTCTGCATCAGAACACGGAATAGACATGTTGCTTTTGTTTTTTTATTCAATCCAGCAACATTGGATTCATGATAAACATGTTTGCATCATGCTAACAAAATGCTAATCATCTTAACATCATGCTAATATTGTTAGCATCATGTTAGCATGCTAGCATTATTCTAGCAACATGCTAATCACGTTTATCATCATGCTAACAAAATGCTAATGAGTTTGCTGACAAGATGCTAATATATCTATGTAGTTAACATGCTAGCATTCAATAGTTAACATGCTAAAACAGGATCATTGTGAATCTGTCAAGCCATGTCCTAGGCCCGAGTATTGCCACTGCAAGCACCACTCACATTTTCATCAGAAAATTGACATCTCTAGTTTTATTAATTATGGCCTTTTTTCGGTATCTTGTAGAAAATGGTAATTGGTGGCCTTGCAGGCTTTTTGTAGTTGTCTTAGGATTTTTTTAAATCTTATTTTTGCATATATTTTCTGTGTGTTTATATTAGGTAAAGCCTTAATTCCCTCAAGGTCTGGAACTGATACTTTGGCTTAGGTACTGCGCTAAGCCAAAAGAAGTCTGGATCTCAGAATAACGAAACCAAGCACAACCACTGTAGTGGAAACTTAAACTCAAGCCATATGGGACTTATTAACTTTGCAACTCAATCAGAGAGAAAGGCTTTTCTAAATTTACTGTTGTACATGGCGAGCTTTTAAATATTAGATTTCTGCTTACACCAGCATATTTCCCCAACCTATGCAGATGCATAATGACTACACTAGAGATGACTTTGCTGATGAATTTTCACTCATCAAACCTTTAAAAACATTTATCTTTGCATCAGAACATTGAATAGACATGTTCGTTTCGTTTTTTGAGCTATGAAGAGTTTTTTAAACAAACCAATTTTATAAACAAAGCCTGGATAAAGGCATATTTCTATAGTCACTAAATCTGGTATATCAGGTAGCCAAAAATAGCAATCATTTTCACAAGGACTGAAAAAAGAAATACTTCCTACAATGTTCCTATAATTATACATATAAAATATTTTACCTAACTAAGTCATTTACATTTTATAAACATTAGAAGAGGTGCATAGCACAATTGCACTGTCACTGGTCTAAGACATTATATTAGTATCTGTGTTTGACTGTTTTAGAGATATAATTTCAAAGAACAACAGATACAGATTCAACCCAGAAAACAACTACAAGTAAATTACAAATAGGAAAAGAGAGAGAGAACTGGCATAGGAAAGACAATTAGCAAACAGGCATTAAATAGGCAAAGAAACAAGGTCATACATGGAATCAGGAGTTGAATATTTTAAGGTTTGGTAACCAAGTGCAAAGTGGAATAACTTATACAGTGTATACTTTGGCATGAGTGCATCAGTTCAGAGCCCTTTAGTTCTGTGTGCAACAGAGTTCAGGTGTGCACAGTCAGCAGAGTCGAGTGCACTGAGAGTTGAGGTTTTCTGTGGCCATGCTTATAGGCTGAAAAGTTGAGTCTACCTTCACTTATGCTGTAAAACTGACGAATACTTTTGACTTTCAATGCATTTAACATCTACTCATTATGTTTTTAAGAAGTATATCGCTAGATTTCTCTATAATCACATTTATAAAATACTTATACTCTTTTCCATGATAAATTTGAAACAAACCTAGTTTTTAATAGAATTTAATAGATTTTAAAATCGCAAACTAATATATATACTTCATTCTTATTGTTATAGTTTGTATTAAGTTCACACTTTTAACATTTCCCTAGTTTGCAGAATTACTTACGGTCTGT
Organism: Clarias fuscus; assembly: GCA_030347435.1. Lineage (NCBI taxonomy): Eukaryota > Metazoa > Chordata > Actinopteri > Siluriformes > Clariidae > Clarias > Clarias fuscus. Next base: position 26,527,321 of record CM059220.1, read on the forward strand.
CATTTATCAATGGATGCCTAAACTTTTGCATAAGACTGTACGTGGTGACATTAAAGATTAACCTTAGCTAATGTTTGCCCATCTTCCTTACACTAATCTATAATTTACTTAAGTAAATGTGTTTGCACTTTTCTACTTTAATTTGACTGAAATATTTCAAGCTGCATGTTTACCAAAGAGCTTATTTAGATAATAATTGGACTTTAAGCTGAGTATAGTGTTGTGCATGTTTCCACCTCTGTCATTTAGATACGGTAGTTTTGTGGGTTTGGCTAGTTAATTACCTTTCTAAATCATTTGCTAAATCATTGTTGTAAGTTATTAAATGGAAGTTTAGTAACATGCTTATGAATGAATATCTGCTAGTACCGTGTCCGAGTTTCTCTACCCATAGGGACATGAGATTGCAAAAATAGCAATTTTCCTTTATTTATTTCCTCTATGGCCACATTCACATCATGCTGGGATTACCGTAATTACAATTCCCCAACCTGTAATTACTGTTTAATTTAAATTCATGGGAGTTTAAAGTCTATCTGATGTATTTGACATTTTTCCATTTTTTTCCAAAAACTCAGTAGAGGATCACCTGTCAGTGACTTAATTGAGCTTACATTTGTTCATTTTTAAATCAAGCAAGTAAGAGAACTACTGTACATAAGTGTCACAAAACAATTTACACAATTTTTTTTATTCTTCTAACTTGAGGTTTTTCTACTGAGTCGACCAAAAGAAGGTGGTGAAAATATGCAGGTACTAACGTGTACTGTGGCCTCACATGTGCAGGGTTGAGGGTTTGATGCCCACCTCGGGTCTGTGTGCATGGAGTTTACATGTTCTCCCTGCTGTGCTTGATGGGTTGCCCTCTGGGACTTCGGTTTCCTCCCTTATTCATTCATTTTCAATGTTTAATCCTGGCCTGGAAACTGGTGGAACTGAAGCTTATGTCAGGAATTCTGGGATAGTCAGAAATCATGTGGAAAAATATGATTAATAGACATATCAGGCTTACAGACACAACATCAATGCCTGACCTCACTAATGTTTGTGTGGCTGTATTGCGGCAAATCATTAGCCATGTTCCTAAAAGAGTTGACCATAATTCTGGTGTTTAATAGAATGTTTACAAGCACATCTGGCGTGTGATGGTCAGTTGTCCACATACTTTCACCAATCTAGTACATAAATCATTGTGCCATACATAACATTTATGAAGCCTATCCCAGGAAGCGGACCCTGCAGGTGCAAGGTGACAGTGCTAACCACTACACCACCGTGCCACCTATTCTACTAAGAATAGTGCATTTGTAGATGTAAGCATGCATTATGTGTAGTCTACATATTCTGTGCTACTTTAATTATTTTAGTTTCAGAACAAATGCAGTTGATGCATCCATGTGAACGGGTAACAGTAAATTCTCTGCCGCATAAAGAAACTTGTAGATATGATTAAACACAATTTAATCTTGGTTTTAGGGTCTTGATGGTATTAAATTTCCTAGGCATCTCTTTATTTGTTCCTCCTTTTTCCTCCTTAATCTTTATATATCAATACTTCCTATTACCCGGTCCAGCTATTCATGCAACTTCCTTTCTTTTTGTTCTTCCTGGAACATATTAATTACTTTTGTTCTTTGATGTTATACATGACAAAAGGTGTTTGGCTCAAGACTTAAATACTCTGTCTATGCTGTTAATAAAATTAACCAGAGAAAACATTGAGACACCATCGTGCATTCTGTGTGTGTGAGTGTGTGTCGCGGGCAAGTGTCAAAGCTGACCGGCAAGAGTGTCGAAGTGCAGTGGACACAATTAAACTATAAAAAGTAAAACTTAACACTCGAATAGATGATAGGTCATATAGTCTTGCAGAACTAAACCAAGTTTCTGAGTATACAGTAAATAAATATTGGAAATAACGTATTCCTTTACTCTATTCAATATTGCCACGTTAGATAATAGTACTCATCTTAAGTTTAAGTAATGCAACAAAAGACAGGATTTCACACTGCTATGAAAATGTTACGTATTTTAACGTCACAAATTACATAGATATGTGCCAGTTACAATTAGTAGCATAAAAACTTCAATAACTATTTGTAACTAGTTTGGGTATTTAGGAATGCTATTCAACAAAAGTTTCATGGCAAAGCCATTATACAATTTCCCATGATCAGTTTAAATGCCTGTGCATTTTTATGGATCTTAAAAAAAATCCTCTGAATAGCATGTAGGCGTTCATATCATCACTTTCATATGGAGCCCCCCATTCGGTGTTACAGTCCACAAAATGACCAAAACATATGGTCTAAGCTCACTGATTTTACCACTATGTTGTTGTTTTACAGTACATGACATTCTCAGTGTCATTAAAGAAACAAGGTTCCGTCTAGGAATTTTATCTTCTATAATGGCATGACAGCTTTCATTTCATATCCTCCAATCAGGGACTGATAATAGTTAGCTGGACACTTTTCACCCTACTGACAACTAGGTAGGACAACAGTAAACTACCTATTTCCAAAGAATTTGATTCTCAGCATCTTTCTTTGTTCATCACTGAAAAATCTAAGTTTATTCTGACCCTCATTTGCTTTACATTTAACCTGTGGGCATGTGGTAAAATTATGTTGCCCCATCAGTTTAGCAAATTTAAATTTAAACCTAGCTTTAAAGCTTGTTTTAAAGAGAACCGAGATGAGTAAATCCCAATGTCTACAGCTTAACGGTGGATTTAAGAGACATTGTCCAACATATATTTTTTTTCTGGGTATGTTTTGTTTTGTCTGATTTAAAAAAATAATAATTATGTGCGTGTGTGTGTGTGTGTGTGTGTGTGTGTGTGTGTGTGTGTGTGTGCCAGTCTTTATTCCAGGTATTCCAACAATGCGTGTCTGAGAAGAAACAGCTCTGAGATAATCATTTACCATTCACTCTCTTTTATCTCCTGCCATAGTTTTCTGCACCGCCTCTCAGTGATAAATGATTTCCAGGCTAACACACACAAAGACAATTAGGGAGAGATACATAGAAACGAGTTGAAAGACTCAAAAGGAATAAATAATTTAAAAAAGGAAGAAACAAAACAAAATAAATGCGGGTGAAAGTCCTGAGTGTCACCAACTCTTGTCTTCAGCTACATCTGGAAGGTGAGTGGCCCTACGGGGAAGCTGGGGGTCGGTCTTCACTGATTGACCCCCCACTGAACTGAGAGGAAAGAAGAGAAATAGTGAAAGAGGGTGGAGGTAAGAAGGAAAGGGAGAGAAAGAAAGGCAGGAGAGGGAGGGAATTTGGGGAGAAAAATAAGAGCATTTTTCAGAAGAAAATGTTTAGTTATGATAACAAAATTAGTGTAACTTATTGCACCCTGGAAACTACATGACAGCAGATTGGTGTGAGCAGCTTAGCTTTTCAGATAAACAGTACAGATGGAATAAAGCTGTCACTACCTCACTTGTCTAAGGCTTTTCACACACACACACACACACACACACAAACAGAGATACATTAGCACTTCATGGACGCTGCTGGAGAGCTATATAAGAACTCGCCAGGAGGTTTGAACACTCTACTTTTCTCCAAAGGACTGTGCTGCTGTTTCTTTTTTCAGCTACTTTTAGCGAAGATAATTATATTTTAAAGGTATTTCCTTAAGGATATTTGGCATCACATTGGGTCACTTTTGAACTTTGTTCAGATTTTTTTTTTTTGCTGATCATCTTTAATGCTGGAATTTTCATGAAGCATGGCAACATCTGAAGTTTTACAAATGCTATTTTCCAACAACTCAGCTGTGGATTTAAACAGCAAGGCAGTGCACAGTTTTGAAGTTCCACAGAATATCGATGGCTTTAGTGTGACCATGGCTGTCCTCCACCTTGTCGTATGCATCACAGGACTGGGAGGAAACTTTTTAGTCATTATTGCCATCCTCAAGCTGGATAAAATGACATCTCCCACAACTGTGTACATCTTCAACTTGGCTTTGGCAGATGGATTGTTTATGGTGGGGCTCCCATTTGTGGCATTCCAAAACTTCCAGAATCAATGGATCTTTGGTGATTTGGCCTGCAAGCTAGTTATGGTGCTGGATGGAATCAACCAGTTCACCAGTGTGTTCTGCCTCACCGTGATGAGTGTGGACCGCTACATGGCACTAGTGGACCCCCTTCGCTTTGCACGCTGGAGAACGCCAAAGCGGGCCAAAATAATCTCTGCATTTCTGTGGCTATTCTCCTTGATTCCTGTCTTGCCCATGGCTCTCCACTTCACTGTGCAGTATGGCCTATGTATGGCTGACATGTTTGTGGACAAATGGTGGATGACTTTCCTCACATATACTTTTGTGTTGGGCTTTGTCTTCCCCTTCCTGGTAATGATCATCTTCTACACAACTCTTGTACTGACCCTGAGGAGCTCCAGGCAAACTGACAGGAATTCCTCAGAAGAGAGCCAGAGGTTGGAGAAGCAAGTTACCAAGATGGTGGTAGCTGTTGTTGTGGTCTTCGGGATATGCTGGTTGCCTTTCTACGTCTTCAACTTCTGCTCATTGTATGGTACAAATATGACACTTGCCTTTGCACGTGGCTTTGAGATAGCAGTGCTCTTGTCCTATTCGTGGAGCTGCGCTAACCCAATTCTGTATGCATGCCTATCTGAGACCTTTAGCAGGTACTTCCGCATTTTACTCTGTCCCTGCATATACACCCCCAGGATGCACTGCAACAGAGATACAGAGGCCTATGACCTGCATTACACAAATGGGCAGGATGTAAGTGTGCTACCTTAATTTCAAAATATTTATTTCAGTGTTCTAACCCTATATACTATATACAGGGTGTGCCAAAAGTAGGGTTACAGTTACTTCATTATCTGCTTCACCTTCACAATAACGTTTTAGATATAAAAATTATTATTATCAAGAAGGTGCACTCTTTGAGCACTTGAGAGATTAAATGTTCAATGTAAAATGTCTAATATGTAATTATAATATATGTAAATAAAAGAATAAAAGTCAAGATTTCTAATAAAGGTAAAACTGTAACACTACTTTTGGCCCACCCTGTGTGTGTGTGTACTGTATATATATATATATATATATATATATATATATATATATATATATATATATATATATATATATATATATGATTTCTTTTAGCTTTGCAATCACTATGCAATCAAATAAAAATTGAATATTATGAAAGACTGATAATGCAAACTACCTGGCTTGTTGGACAACACAATATGTTCCAATTGGGACACAAACAGCAGAGTTGGTAGAATATTTGCTTTGTTCCTCTCTTTGGGGTGGAATGTCATGTTGATTATTATGTAATCCTGGCTCAATATGAGTGCTTCTCAGCCCACTGTGGAAATTTAGGATGATGTCACTGTTGCCATGGCACTCAACTGGGAATGAACACTACAAGTTGGAATGCTTCTTACGACATTTGAGATGAATGAAGAATGCGAGACATAAGGAATCAATTAAGTAGTCATTAATGGATTAAACATCTTGAGAAACACTCACCTGGTTCATTTTGCTATGGATTACTTAAAATGTTCTGCACAGGCTATGATTACATCATAGGGATTCTGCCTTCATTTTTATTGGTTGGAAAGTAAACAGGATTTGCATTTTTTCTGTTTTAGTACATGTTTTGCCTTTTAGTTTATTTGTCTTTTCTATGTAATTTTATAACAAAATCTTTTTACACTGTGGAAATATACATATATTAATGTAAAAAAAATTTTTGTGTTATATACATCATGTAGCCCACACAATACAGCTCAACAGCATCATAATAACCTTACATCACACAATGAAACTGCAAGTATAGTCAGATGTAATCAGATATAGTCAATGTATTTACAAATGTGTTATATTCAATGTGTTTTGGAATGCAGCCCTGCATTCTGTCTCCCACAGCCTAGAGAAAAAAAAATTGTTATAAAGCATGACACAACAGAACTCATGTTTTTATACTTCAGCTTTGAATTTGCATAAATAATTTTGCTCAGTATACTGCTACCTGTAATAATACATTGCAAGATCCATTGTATCCAATAGAGTCATTGTGTAATGCATAGTAATTCAATGTCCATGTGTGCTTGTCCTACAAAGAGACCAAATGTATCAATCAGAATATTTGCAGCACTGTATAATGAAGGGGTAGGAAGTGAAAGCATAACATAATGTGCGCATTAATGTGCCCATTTTGTACAAGAAAAACTTTTTTTTAAAGCACCTTGAGGTGCTGTTCTGGCTTTTAAAATGCTCGAAAAGCCTGTTTGGCATGATTAACAACTATATCCATTCCAAAGCTTCAATAACCAATATTACATTTAAAGTAGTGCCACATTTTAAACACTTAAAACCCTAGTTAACCCTACAACATATATTGCATATAAAAACTAATACTTAAGGTTGCTACGTATACCATCTGAAATTCCAGGGCAGCTTCTTCAGAACCATACTATTTTCTTTACTCATACCAAAAAAAAAACATTCACAGAAACAACTACATTGATTTTGAAAATTAAGATCCTGATGAGTAGCTTCTTTCCATTTGCTAAATTTTACAATGAGCCCAGCCTATTAAAAAGTATTGATGTCTTAGCAATAAACTGTCATGGAATTTGATTGAGAGAGGGTTTCACATACTATGTTAACTAAATGACAACTGGTCACAGATCAGTTGATCGTGGGAGCATAATAAATCAGTTCTATGGACCAAAGATGGTTCTACTGACACATGTCAAGGGATCTTATCAATTAACTTTTGAAATAAACTTTATCCATTAAATGTTCTAAAACAGTAATATCAGCACTAAATAATTCTTATTCCTAAATATGTGTATAATAATAATAATAGTCATTATTATTATTATTATTATTAGTAGTAGTAGTAGTATTATACTTTTCAGTGGAAAACAGTGGCAGAATTTTGAGTAATGCCCATCATAAGTAATTAACATACACTGCAAACTCTTCTGATGACTTGACAGCTGATATTACTGTATTGAACCATTCTGTCCAGTTGATGATTCTAAAAATGACTGCAGGAAAATAAGGCCAACTTGGTCACTCAAGTTGATGAGAATGGCCAGAAGAGGATTATTGCATATCAGAGACCTTTCTTAGGATGCCGAGTTACATATGTAGAAAGACTTTTTCCTGAAGGTTTTCTATTATAGGAGGTATTCAATAATTGTACACATTTGCAGACTTTCTTGCATGGGTTGGAAAGAAGAATGGTATATGGTTGTCATTTTCACAAATCATATCCAATCCATGGCTCAAATCTCTTTATATCATTAGGTACGTGCCATTTCCTATTCTTTTATTTGGTAATTCAAGCAGAATAAGATTTTATACATTTTCAATTTTAACAAAAAACAGTTTTAGAAGGAATAAACAATGACATTAGATTCAAACAGTTAGATTGAAGTAGGAGCACTGATTTACATTAGAATTATATGTTATTCTATATTATTTCGATTTGAATATGTTTATTCAAAAGTAGTGCCTTGTGTTACTTATGTAATGTTAATTTGAATATTACCCTAATTATAGAACATTTGCTTTACTTCCACTGTATGCCAATCAAGTTGAAACAATTTTTACATTTAAAAAAATGTGAAAGGTAATTCTATTATGATACATTAATACACATATATTGGTACATTGCTAAATTGTGCCCATATACACTTTAATAAGAACATGTACATCTGCATATTTATGCATTTACACAATCAGTCAATAATGTGGCAGCAGGATAATGCACAAAATCTTATAAATACAGGTCATGTACTTCACTTCACAAACATCACAATGGGGGGGGGGGGGGGGGTATGATCCTCTTGACTTTTTAGCTGTGGCAAGGTTATTGGAGCTCGTCAGAAAAGGTTCACATGGTATCTGGTTGGGACTAGAGCTATCCATCAGGTAGTAACTTCCTGTTCAGGAGAGCAGCATTTTGAATTAGACAAACAAAAACTGTCTACTGTACATCTCTAGTTGAAACAATCTATGAACTACAATGTTGAACTACAAAAATTTTCAAACCCACAAACCATAAACTGCACTTTCATTTCTACCTCTAAAGTTTTGTTTTACCTTTTTTTTTTTTAGTTTTTTAAATAAAAGAGGTATGCAATTTAAATAAACATCATACCACATACCAAAGTGCTAACCACTATGCCTTCGTAAAACTGTTATATAATTCTTACATATAATAAAACTGTAAAAAATAAAATAAAAAAAAAACTGTGTCTGTACGTTGAGTATATTTATTTGGGGGTAGGGGGTATAAGATGTTGGTTTTATGGTTTTTGGGATTTTGTCTGTCTGTTTGTTTATGCATGCATCACATACAAACTTCTGAATTTTAATGGGGATTTCACAGGTGTATTAGGCTGAGCGTGTATTCATCACAAACGGCCCACGTGAAGAGAAGATGATATGCTAATTTGAAATTTAAATGGAAAAATGCCCTTATGTCATAAAAAAAAATTTACCTTGAAAAAATCATTAGTTCATCTCAAAATTCAACAAATGGTGCTGTAAATGTTTAAAAACACAGTTATGAGTGTGCAATTGAAATCTACTTAATAAACGTGATCTCACACCTTCATTCTGCGCACGTCACGGTAATAGGTAAAAACGTTTGTTAATTCCAAAATTCCACAGATGGTGCTGTACAGTTTTTAAGACGAGCGTATGAGTATGCCACATGAACGAAGTTGTGAGCACATCAAGTCCAAAATAAACAGCATCACACAGCATCAACACCGTCTTAAAGCATAGACAATGCTGTTTTAAATGTGTTTCTTTAGGCATGTTCAGCATAGCATGTTTTTCATTTCATTTAATTTCCTCTGTATATGTACTCTGCACAATGACAAAGTTTTTAAAGACAATAAACTAATGTGTTTGTTTTACTATAGTTTACCTTCCATCAAGGTTATTTAAGCTCTATCAGGCATCAGTTGTCCTTTAATTCTATAAACTCATCATACCTCCTGTACCCTGGTTGCCTGAAAATTAAAGCTTCTTGTCAATACTGTTTTATTTTTATGAAATCAATAAACATTTGTCCCCACCCAGGAAAACATGGCTTCCCAACTTTATTCAAGTTTAACTCATTAACTTCAAGTTTGTCATTGCAAGTATAATTTCTTAGAAAAACTGATTTCCATTTTTACTTATAAATATTTTGAATATCTAAATAATTAGCAGTACATTAGTACAAGTGGAGATGAGCACTGGCATGAAGGGATCTATGTTTGCATAGGAGTGCATTCACAGTTTTGAGACCTATTGTTCAAAGGACTATGTACTGTAAGTAAGCATGAAATATTCTGCATGTCAGGAATGATTTTACATAGTTCTTTGTACAATATAGATGTATCAAAGCAGTTTATTTGTGAGTAAACCAAATGTGACAGTGCCAGGGAAAATCTTCAACATTGGAAAAGAACCAACAGGAATCAGCAGTGGGAGGTTTGAAATGAGAATTACAGTGCATGTCTGATTTCAGTCACTTTATCTACACTGTAAACCCTAATGCTCAAAGTAATTAAACATATTGAGTAGTGTTAACTTAAGATAATTACAATTAGTTCAAATTAATAGACCTTGATGAGTTTTTAGAACTTTTTGCTATTTATGAGTTTGTAGGGATGACACTTTTCAAGTTAGCTGAACAAATTGGATATTTTAAGCCACAGTAACTGTCTCCTTAAAGTTCCACCAACTTAAAATCTTTCAGCCGAGCGATTTTGTGTCTGACATCATCAATGCACATGTAAACTGCTCACATTGAACTGTTTTAATCAAGATGAAAGATTGGTCTGTCTTCACATAATTTTTACCAATCTTTGCACCCTAAAGTGCCAGAGCACTGGTGGCTCAGTGGTAGGTGTTTCACCTGCCATGCGAAAGGGCCGGGTTCGAGTCCCAGCCACTGGATGAACTGCTTGTCCCAAACCCGGATATAAATGGGAGGGCTGTGTTCAGAACGGCATCTGGCGTAAAAACTTGTGACAAACTGCTGTGGCGTCCCATTGCCAGGAGCAGGTGAAAGACCAACAACAATTTGTTTAATTTGCAACAACTAAAAAAAAATGATAGTATGAGTTAGGGTTAGGCAACTCAGTAATGCAAGTAAATAACGATTAATTTGAATGAGTACAACAAACTCAAAAACTGATAGTTCTGTTTACTTAAAATTGTAAACATCATTACTTAAAAAGTTTGATGTAACTGATTACCTTTTTGAGTTGGCCAGTTGTAGCATCCTCAGTATGTCTGTGTTTTCACTCCTTATACTTCTGCTTGCACAAGACTCCATGTTAAATACAGGGCTGTGATGTATTACTCAAATGCAAACAGGTGGAATTCTGTCTTCTCCTTCTGCTCATAAATTGCAGCTTCACCAATTCAAAATCAAAATTGGACTACTGTTGCTGAAAATGTGGGCTGCCTACATTTTCAGCAACAGTAACTTTCACTTGTGTTCTATTCTACATATGGAAGGTGCATACAGTGTTTGTGCAAAAGCACTTTATTTCAGGTTACATTTGGCTATTTGTCATTCAATTGATTTGGCCTGTGTTGTTAGCCCCTGGACACCTAATGTAGTGTTTGCATTTGTTAACCTGTAGTAGGATCACTGCAGTGTGTGTGTGTGTGTGTGTGTGTGTGTGTGTGTGTGTGTGTGTGTTGAGGTTCTGAAGGACTGCAGCTCCATCTGTATGCGGAACTCAGATATGCACAGAGAGAGAACTCACTATTCTCACTCAGGAGAGCACGAGGTAGTGTGTGCGTGTGTGTGTAAGACAGAGAGAGCGAAAGAGATTATGTACATATATGTATATACGTTTTTTTCTCTCTCCAAGAGTCTCTTTACCCTTGACTCAATGTCTGTACTCTTTTATTTATATACATTTATTTTTGTACCTCTTTCTATACTTATAGAATTATTGTTGTTATCTATAAGAGCAATCTATTGTTATTTTATTGTGCCTTATTTCTGAGCTTTGGCAATACGAATGTAAATAAAGCTCCTTTAAATCTTGAATCTTGAGAGCTTGCGTGTGTGTGTGCGTGTGAGAAAGAGAGCGCGCGCCTGTGTGTATGTGTGTGCGCGTGTAAGTGTGAGATAGAGAGAGAGAGCGCGAGTCTCTGTGTGTGTGTGTGTGAGAGAGAGAGAGAGAGCGAGTCTGTGTGTGTGTGTGTGAAAGAGAGAGAGAGAGAGCGAGTCTGTGTGTGTGTGTGTGAAAGAGAGAGAGAGAGAGCGAGTCTGTGTGTGTGTGTGTGAGAGAGAGAGAGAGAGAGAGAGAGAGAGAGAGAGAGAGCGAGTCTGTGTGTGTGTGTGTGTGAGAGAGAGAGAGAGCGAGAGAGAGCGAGTCTGTGTGTGTGTGTGAGAGAGAGAGAGCGAGTCTGTGTGTGTGTGTGTGAGAGAGAGAGAGCGAGTCTGTGTGTGTGTGTGAGAGAGAGAGAGAGCGAGTCTGTGTGTGTGTGTGAGAGAGAGAGAGCGAGTCTGTGTGTGTGTGTGTGAGAGAGAGAGAGCGAGTCTGTGTGTGTGTGTGAGAGAGAGAGAGAGCGAGTCTGTGTGTGTGTGTGTGAGAGAGAGAGAGCGAGTCTGTGTGTGTGTGTGAGAGAGAGAGAGAGCGAGTCTGTGTGTGTGTGTGAGAGAGAGAGAGAGCGAGTCTGTGTGTGTGTGTGTGAGAGAGAGAGAGCGAGTCTGTGTGTGTGTGTGAGAGAGAGAGAGAGCGAGTCTGTGTGTGTGTGTGAGAGAGAGAGAGAGCGAGTCTGTGTGTGTGTGTGAGAGAGAGAGAGAGCCTGTGTGTGCGCGCGCGCGCGCGTGTGTGTGTGTGTGTGAGAGAGAGAGAGAGAGAGAGAGAGACTGCGCGCGTACGCGGTGTGTGAGCGCTGCTGTACAGATCTTGCCCAGAAATGTTATTTGAGTCTTTCCTAATTCAGACCGAGGCAGTGAGGGCGTCATTAAGCAGAATATTCGGAACTGTTTCTACACCAGCCTAATCACCGATAACCTGAAGTGACCTGGACATCCGGACAAGTTAATGGACGAAGTGCGAGAAAAGACGAGAGTGATGATTTGGGAATTTGTTCAGAATAATGAAAGATGAATTATCTTCTGCATCAAAGGTAAAATAAATTAATACATTTATTTTTTAAGAGCAGATCAAAGTTGAGTTCGTGTGCAGTTTTAAATGTATTTATTGAATGTATATAATTACTTTTGGGAAAGGTTCATTTTGTTCATCACTATACAAGAACAGGAATTGTTGTAAAGGGCATAAATAGAATCCTCCTTTTAGAGGAAACAACATCGGTGAGAGCATAATCAGTCGTAATGATAACAGTAAAAAGACTACAGAAGATGACCTGTCTATTTTAGTCATTTTCATGAAACGGTTATTTATTCCTTATTAACTGTACACATGAGGGGCAGTCTTACTCAGCTGTGTGTCAGTCTGAGCACTGCTATTTTACAGTGTAATTATGTCCAGTAGTTTCTCACTTTAATCATGTCCTGTCATGGTTTTGTGATTAAACATTTCATATGTAACATAAAAGTGCGGTTATATTACTAAACACAAAATGTGTCAATTTCCGCAAGGTGGTTACGAACCTTTATTCTGCTTCAGTATTTTTTGCAACACTCCACATAAAAGCACATCCCACTCTTACTGGTTCATCCACTGCAGATCAATTAAACCAACATTTGACACAGCACTAAAGGCAAGCTGCCACACCATTGAAGGGATCAGACACTCTGGGTAAAGTCCTGTATGTCCAAAGTATCAAGTTACCCTTGAAGAAATACACTCCAAATGTAACCGTATCTATGAACTTGTAGAACATTTCTCTTCTTAATTAGGCCCTAACAACCAAACTAAGAATGACCACCCCTATACACACACACACACCAGGATTAAGCATATTTCTTCAGTTTTTTTTCTATAATAGTAATCACTCTAAGCTAGATGTTATTATAAGATTTTTCTTTTATTGTTATTCACTAATATTTTTTCTCTCTACACCTGCATACAGGTTTGACATGATGGTATGGACTTCTGTATCATAAAGGAAAAAAGCGCTTCTGAACTGGCACATGGTAAAAATGGAGTCATGGACATTACTACCTGCTCCCCCCAACCTTTCCTTTCCTGATCCTTCTTTTTATGATGGCTTCTTCCAAGGAAATGAGTCTGACACTCACCCTGCCTTTGACCAGACAAACTCTGTGGTTATCGCGTTTGTGTACTTTGTGGTCTGTGCTGTTGGACTTTGTGGCAATGCACTGGTCATGTATGTGATTCTACGATATGCTAAAATGAAGACTGTCACCAACATCTACATCCTTAACCTGGCTGTTGCAGATGTCCTGTGCATGCTTACCTTGCCTTTCATTGCAGTTCAGCTAGCATTGCTTCATTGGCCTTTTGGTGCTGCTATTTGCCGTATTGTCCTAACCATAGACTCGTTGAACCAGTTCACCAGCATTTTTCTCCTGACTGTGATGAGCATTGACCGATATCTTGCAGTGGTACAGCCAATCAAGTCGACTAAATGGCGCAAACCACGAGTGGCCAAAACTATCAGTCTTGCCATGTGGGGGGTGTCATTGCTAGTTAATTTGCCCATTATGATCTTCAGTGGCCTGAACACTAATAAGAATGAAGCACAGACATGCACTATGCTGTGGCCAGAACCTCAAAATGCCTACTACACTGCCTTCATCTTCTATACCTTTTTCTTGGGATTCTTTCTGCCACTTATTGTTATTTGCCTGTGTTACCTGCTCATTGTGATCAAGGTGAAGTCCTCAAGTGTGAGGGTTTGCTCCAGCAAGCGAAAGCGTTCTGAGCGCAAAGTAACACGCATGGTATCCATTGTGGTGGTTGTGTTTGTGCTCTGCTGGCTACCATTCTACATGTTTAATGTGGCATCTGTGACTGGCACACTGACCGCTACACCAGTGCTAAAGAGTACCTTTGATTTCGTAGTGGTATTGGGATATGCCAACAGCTGCGCCAACCCTTTTCTTTATGCATTTTTATCAGATAACTTCAAGAAGAGCTTCCAGAATGTTCTTTGCCTCAAGAGGGTGGGTGGTCTGGATGAAATTGAACGTAGTGACAGTCGGCAGGACAGGACACGGATGGTCAATGACATCATCACAGAGACTCAAAATGCCGCTCTGCTTAATGGTGATTTGCAGACAAGTATCTAGGAATGGTCAGGAGATCTATTACACCTAAACTTAAAAATACACATTTTTTCAGTATCAGAGATTTCTCTCTATCAGATTTAGACCCACAGCTGTGAGAAACAATAAAGTGCACTGGAATGGTTAATCTATCAGTAGCATGTTTAAATCTGTTAATTTAATGCCAAAGTCTGTTTATTATATTAACTACAGTGGAACCTTGAATTACAAGCATAATTCGTTACAGATGTGTGCTTGTATATCAGAACACTTGTGTATCAAAGCGAATTTCTTCATAAGAAATAATAACTCGATTTATATAAGACGATTTATTCCACAACCCAAAAATATTCATATAAAAATAATTAATACAAAATATAAAGTAAAAATAAAACAAATTAACCTTTACTTTACCAGAGAGAGGAGAGGAGGAGGAAGGGGGGGGGGGGTGGTCTACTGTGTAGGATGACTTTCACACACACCAGCCTGCACACACACACACACACACACACACACACACCAGTTTACAGATGTAGACTTTTATTCATACAAGCGCACACACACACACAGACACATGGACACATGTGCCAGAAAGAGGAGAAGAGGAGGAAGGGGGGCTGCTGTGTAGGATGACTTTCATACACACATGCGCACACACTCCAGTTTACCGACACACTCTCACTCACACAAGCGTGCACACACACACACACACACATAGAAACACAAAATAATAAATGCCTTACGTGCCCACACGTGTTCACAGTGTAATAGTAAACAGTATATGCATGTCCAAATGTTGACTATATGATTGACGCACTTAGACCGATCATGGGAGACGATTACCCATGATACTGCTTGTGTTTCAAGACCTCGCTCATTTACTGAATTAAATGTTTTTTCAAATTTTTGCAAATTGTGAAACACGTCTTGCAAAACACTAGCAGACCAAGGTACTTGTTATCCAAGGCTCTACTATATAAAGGGAGGTGATATTCCATTTGATGAGAACTACTACACCCCTCTTGCACAGATTTGTAAATAAATTGTGGGGAGAATGATCTATCAAAAAAAGGGGCAAGTTTAGGTTTTTATTACAACCATGTTGATACATTAAGAATACCATTCAACCACTGTAGATTGCCACATTTGTGTGCTTTGTGTTCCTGTGTGCAACAGCCAAAACTGTTTGTTCAGATCTATTGCCTAAGAAACGGTCATTGTCCTCATAGGGTAAATAGAAAATATGTCAACACAGTTTTGACTTTCCTGCAGAAGGAACGCAAGAAGGACAGATATTTAAAATAAAAATTGTTGTTGAGATATACAATCAATAAGTAAAATATCGAAATAGAATATGAATACCATCAAGACAGGTTGCATACAATCTTTATTATGTGAAATAAACTTAAATCATGAAATTAAAATGTTATTACTCTTTAACATGCAAATTATAGAAATTATTCATCAAAATTGCTCCAAAAGCTAAGCAACCTTGTGCAAAATTGTGTTAGCTTTTTATCAAACAATTTTCCTTTCTATAAAATCATTTCACATGGATTTTACTTTCAGTAATATATACTGCAATTTACTTTTTTTTTAAACTCTTGCTGCTGTATTGTTAAATTAGTCAGCATTGCCAAACTATAAAATTGTTAATATTTAGGTAATCAGAGACAGGTCTTCCAGAATTGGGTCATAATCACACCTGGATGTCTAAGAATCTTCACAAACACAGTGACAGGACACAAAATATTTACATGCTTGATAGTTGTCAAACATGCTGGATAGCCTGTGAAAATAAATCAAACAGATCACATGTTATAGAAGTTAATAATTTATTGGCCACCTTTTGGTTCATATTAAGTGAGAAAAATAGAACCTTTGTCTTAACATAAACTGAAAGTATACTTTATATGTCTTTGACTGGCATGATGATGTCAAAAAATTATTAAATAGATTAAATATTATGATTTGCATGTCAATTATATTTATATGACAAACATGATGTAAACTGCAGATACACACGTGGACAAAATTGTTGGTACCCTTCGGTCAATGAAAGAAAAACACACAATGGTCACATAAATAACTTTAATCTGACAAAAGTAATAATTAAAAAAAATTCTATGAATGTTAACCAATGAAAGTCAGACATTGCTTTTCAACCATGCTTCAACGGAATTATTTCAAAAAATAAACTCATGGAACAGACCTGAACAAAAATGATGGTACCCCTAGAAAATACTGAAAATAATGTGACCAAAGGGACATGTTTATTCAAGGTGTGTCCACTAATTAGCATCACAGGTGTCTACAATCGCGTAATCAGTCAGTGGGCCTATATATAGGGCTCCAGGTAGTCACTGTGTTGTTTGGTGACATGGTATGTACCACACTCAACATGGACCAGAGGAAGCGAAGGAAAGAGTTGTCTCAGGAGATTCGAAAGAAAATTATAGACAAGCATGTTAAAGGTAAAGGCTATAAGACCATTTCCAAGCAGCTAGATCTTCCTGTGACTACAGTTGCACATATTATTCAGAAATTTAAGATCCATGGGACTGTAGCCAACCTCCCTGGACGTGGCCGCAGGAGGAAAATTGATGACAAATCAAAGAGACAGATAATCTGAATGGTAACAAAAGAGCCCAGAAAGACTTCTAAAGAGATCCAAGGTGAACTTCATGCTCAAGGAACATCAGTGTCAGATCGCACCATCCGTCGTTGTTTGAGCCAAAGTGGACTACATGGGAGACGACCAAGGAGGACACCATTGCTGAAAACAAATCATAAAAAAGCCAGACTGGAATATGCCAAACTACATGTTGACAAGCTACAAAGCTTCTGGGAGAATGTCCTATGGACAGATGAGACAAAAATGGAACTTTTTGCCAAGGCACATCAGCTCTATGTTCACAGACGGAAAAATGAAGCATATCAAGAAAAGAACACTGTCCCTACTGTGAAACATGGAGGAGGCTCTGTTATGTTCTGGGGCTGCTTTGCTGCATCTGGCACAGGGTGTCTTGAATCTGTGCAGGGTACAATGAAATCTCAAGACTATCAAGGGATTCTAGAGAAAAATGTGCTGGCCAGTGTCAGAAAGCTGGGTCTCAGTCGCAGGTCATGGGTCTTGCAACAGGACAATGACCCAAAACACACAGCTAAAAACACCCAAGAATGGCTAAGAGGAAAACATTGGACTATTCTAAAGTGGCCTTCTATGAGCCCTGACCTCAATCCTATTGAGCATCTTTGGAAGGAGCTGAAACATGCTGTCTGGAAAAGGCACCCTTCAAACCGGAAACAACTGGAGCAGCTTGCTCATGAGGAGTGGGACAAAATACCTGCAGAGAGGTGCAGAAGTCTCATTGACAGTTACAGGAATCGTTTGATTGCAGTGATTGCCTCAAAAGGTTGTCCAACAAACTATTAAGTTAGGGGTACCATCAATTTTGTCCAGGCCTGTTCCATGAGTTTATTATTTTTTTTTAATAATTCTGTTGAAGCATGGTTGAAAAGTAATGTCTGACTTTCATTGGTTAACATTCATAGAATTCTTATTTATTATTACTTTTGTCAGATTAAAGTTATTTCTGTGACCATTGTGAGTTTTTCTTTCATTGACCGAAGGGTACCAACAATTTTGTCCACGAGTGTAGAAGGCTGGAAGTGATTTTTTTTTCACAATCACAAATCTTAAAATGTCATTTACATGGGTTACAGTTACATAAAATGATTAACTAAAAAAGCACAAAAAGCTTTTATGAAGTACCAAATGTACTTGTTCATAAAGAGGAAAAAGTGTATGAAATTGACAAAAACACAATGAAATGTTTAAAAAGATATTCTGAGGATCAAAAAAGACTCCCTTTTTGACTATGGTTGTCAAGTCTAGCAGTCCAGCTGTGTCTGTCATAAAACACATTATTTATTAATTTTTTTACAAATTTAAAAAATGTCCAGTACAACCTGGGATTACGAGTCACTTGGCCTGCGAGTGTTTTGCAAGACAAGCAAAATTTTAAAATAAATTTTAACTTGGTAAACAAATGGGGTCTTGATATACGATATACAGGCGCTTTGTCTGCTGAGTGTCACATGATCACAACTGTTTTTTCTCCCTCTTACGCTGTGGAATTGTGGGTTATTATTTTCCAAGACTAAATTTTTGTCACAATAGCGACTATTCTTAAGTAACTTGCATCAATGGCCCTCAAAAAGAAAAAGATTTAAAACGCTGTAGCAGTGTGGGAGACTGTTTAACGACAATGCAACATCACATTTCTGGGAAATCCTCAAAAGGAGGCTAAAAGCAAGTGTCATTAGAGAGGTTTCTTGCTAATGTCACACAAAAAAAGATTCTAATGATTAGGCAGAGAGCAGTGTTTCCGTGTGTGTGTGTGTGTGTGTGTGTGTGTGTGTGTGTGTGTGTGTGTGTTTGTGCGTGTGTGTAAAAGTCAACCTACACAGTAACCCCCCTCCTCCTCTCCTCTCATTCTTCTTTAACCAGCCACGATTCTTTTCAAAGGTAAAATTATAAAAGGTAAAATGTAAAGTGCAGGTTAAAATGTTTTTGTTTTTAATTTATATTTTGTATTAATAAAATAATATTAATAATTTTTATGAATATTATATGAGTGAACATCTGAGATTCTATGATTTTTTAAAGGGAAAATTCACTTTGATGTTATCATGCTCGCAATGCAAGATTGAACTATATTTAATAAATATAGATTAAATTGAAATAGAAATAGAAATTTCCTTAATGAAATTCTTGATGAATGCGAACTGTTCTTATGAATCAGGCTTCACACTGTATTCATTTTTAAATGGTGTTTGCTCCTCACATGTATACAGATGTCTCTAAAGATCCGCTGTGGTTTTTATCAGATGGACTTAAAAATTTGGCAGTAGATTAAATAAAGGCCTCTCTGTCTTTACAGCAGAATTAGTTGCCATTTTTAATGCAGGGGAGAAGAGTCATCATTTTAAAAAATGTTAAATGCATAGAATATGCTTCAATTCTACATTGTATAAACAAACAAAAATCATGTCAGACCAGACCTTATTGGCAATCTGTTCTAAACTTTGTATTGTGCACTTATTTAGTTTTTTGTTTTTATGCAATAACCAGTTTTTATATGTACAGTATACAGGCTCACAAAGGCATAATAGGGCGGTAGCTGATAGGATTGCCAAAAATATCTTTAAATCAAGAGCAAATATTGGTTAATGTCAGTTCAATTGCTGCCAGAATGAAATTAAGCGGTAAGCTAATAGTGGGTGTTGTACAATTGTGGCTGCAGCAATGAGAAAAAAAGACAAAAGGCAGACTTTTTTCTCCAAACAATTTTCAGTTAATAAAACAAGCCTTCAATCACTCAACAGATTTCAACCAAGTCAAGTCTCAGGTTGTGGCATTGTGGGTTGAATCATTGTCTATCTAATAATTAAATATCCAGTTGGGTTATATGAGAAATTTGCCAGACTCTGAAAGTGTGTATGTATAAAATAGATGTTAACATAGACAGTGACCTGAGATCTTCTAAACACTTGGTAAAGTTTCATTGTAAACAACAAAAAAAAAAGTACTGATCACATGTTAATATCACATGTTAATAACTACGTTAGAATAGTTAGAATAAGCGCATAGTTGAAGAAGTGAGCTGCTCGGTCTGTCTGCTGTGCTTCAATAAGCTTTTCTGGCACAAACACATTGTCTGTCTTTCTGTCAGAAAAATCTTTTTATATGTTTGACCTAACGTCTGTCCCATCGACACCTGTTACTACAAAGAATATAAAACATTGTAAAATGTTCTGGTGAAATCTTGAAGAATAAAAGAGTCAAATTGGACAAATGTTTGTCCAGAGATGAACCAGGAGGTGTTGTTTCCTTCTCTAATTAAACAATGGTAAACTTGCCCTGAAGATGAGCTAAGACAAATTCCTATTATTTCAAATGTAGAGAAAATGTCTCCAGGCCGCAAGCTGATTTAGCCAAAGATTAGAATTTAAGTGTATTCCCTACAGTATGTATCACATCAAATTGAGCTTGTAGAGCATTTCATTTCAGCATTTACTCCAAACTTTAGACACATTGCACACTAATTGAGGTTGTCTGCGAATCGGCTATACTCCAAAGATGTTCAGTGAGGTTGAAGTTTTTATAAAACCACATGTTGTGAGAAGTAAAACTCTGGAACTTTTAGAAAAAACTAAATACTACACACATTTTAACACGATTTATTAGACCATAGTTTAAGATGAAATCTCAGTAATTAAGACTTCATATGTTATATTCAGCTATAATGATATCTCACACAAACTTTTGGTAAATCCATAAAAGGCGTTGGATAGTTTAATGACAAAAGGAAAAAAAAGGAAAATGAAAATAGAAGAAAGTGGAAAAAACTCTTTTTATTTTTTATTTAAGTCTGATACACAGGTCATGTAGAAGATATTTAAAAATCATGTAGTTTATTTTAGATAAAAATTTTAATGAGAAATTCAGAATTCTTTCAAAATCAGCATTTTTTGTTAATACTGTTCAAACATTTAAAATGGCGATACATCAAATTTCCTAGCCACACAAAAGGTAAGTCAAATCAACTGAAAACAATAATAGTTACCAATATTAGTTCTCTGTCTTTAGATTTCAACTAATAAAGACTGTGTTAGATGTTTTTACTAACAGCTGTTCAAGATTTAACTTTATTATTCATTGATTTATTTATAATTCTAATAATATAAAAAAAAATACATTAAGAAATAAAATGCAAACTATCTTTGTTCTAAAATGCTTGTAGGTATTGACTATTTTTATTCTTGTCATGATAAGCAAATATCTGTGAACACGCAAAGACACTTGGTATGGATCTGTTCTTCAGAACTTTTTTCTGCCTTCTTGTGACTGTTTTAAAGTTAACTAAATGCCGCCGCCTATTGACAGATTTACGCCAATGTTGGCTCTTCTCCTGATATTATTATTATTATTATTATTGTCTTTGTGAACTTTTTTTTTCAAATTGTTCCAATTATTATTATTTTTTGTTTAAATTATAAAAGTCAGATTTATTAATCAAACTGCAAATCACATCTTTAAACAATTTAGATTTTTTTTATTGTGTATTACTCTATGTCCATCTCAGGTTGTAAGCCTGACATGATTATGTGCTATTATGCTGGAAAGAATTTACATATAATAATAACAACAATAATATAACATAATATATAACATAATAATGGTTATAACTAAATTTAGATCCTAGTCTTTCTCATGTAACCTTGTCTGTTCATATTGTTCCTTGATTTGGACATATTGTACTTTTGGACATATTGACATCTTTGAGAAAGTTTTTTTTTTTTTTAATTTTTTTTATTTTACTGAAATTAAACAAAAAATTTGTTTTGCACTAGATGTCTTACAGAAAGTACAGCTCAGCATATTACAATGCCAGCTCATAGGGCACTGCACTACATATTCTGTATTTAAAAGACACTTTATCTAATACTTTATCACATAACTTTCATTTACTTAGTATTATATATATTTTTATTATTTTGGGTTAAATGGGTGAAATTAACAAATCATCCTCCCAGGGGACCTTAGAGGGAACTATACCATGTTTGCACTACTGTGAGAGCACCCAATTGCTTTCGGTCACTTTTGTTGACAACATTGGGTTTTCTCAACTTTGGGGGCAAAGTGTTGAGTTAGCTTTTTGTTGTGTTAACTCTACCCTGTGGGTCATTTTAACTTTTGCAGTCATGGGGACGTTAGAGATTATTAAATCACATTTATAATAGAAGGCACATTGGAGGGTGGGTTTTATTATAAAATTAAAAATCAAGTTTAGAAATTAACCTTATAGAGTTGCATATGAAAAGCGTTGTAGAAATAATTGACTAGGACATTGGAAATGCCCACACATCCAAACCGTTTCTTTTTTATTATTATTATTATTATTATTATTAGCTGGGGAGGTGATTGCAACAGAATGCACTAGATAAAGAAATACTGTTGTAGACCAAGTACACTTCTTCACTGCAGCAGTAGTCCCTAATTACATTGGCCTCGTATTTATAAATAAAAGCCAATTTATAAATAATTTTATAAACAACCAGCCGCACCCATACTTACATCGGGTGCTCACAAAGCATGGTCAGTAGAAGAGTGGGAGGTGAGGCGTACCATGCGGACCATAAACAGCAGGAAGGCTGCAGGACCGGATGGCATCTCTGGAAGGGTGCTGAAGGATTGTTCGGACCAGCTGGCTGGAGTCCTCACTAGGATTTTCAATCAGTCCTTGGCTCAGTCCACTGTTCCACCCTGCCTAAAATCCTCAACTATAGTCCCCCTGCCTAAAAAACAAAAAATTAACAGTTACAGTGATTACCGGCCAGTTGCACTCACCCCTGTGGTGATGAAGTGTTTTGAAAAGCTGATACGGAGTTACATCATTTCATTCCTCCCACCAAATTTTGACACACACCAGTTTGCATACAGGGCAAACAGATCCACAGAGGATGCCATATTAACAGCTCTCCAGGCTGCGTTATCCCATTTGGAGCACCCGGGAAGCTATGTGCGGCTACTTTTTGTGGATTACAGCTCTGCGTTTAATACCATCCTCCCCCACAAACTGATGGACAAACTAGTGGATCTGGGACTTCCATATTCCATCTGTGTATGGATTAGGAGCTTTCTGTGTGGTCGCAGTCAGAGGGTGCGAGTGGGCCCACATACATCGTCGGCCATCAGCCTCAGCACCGGGTCACCACAGGGTTGTGTTTTGAGCCCGTTGCTCTACACCCTGTACACTTATGACTGTATACCTGCCCAGCATAGTAAAATTTGTTTTGCACTAGATGTCTTACAGAAAGTACAGCTCAGCATATTACAATGCCAGCTCATAGGGCACTGCACTACATATTCTGTATTTAAAAGACACTTTATCTAATACTTTATCACATAACTTTCATTTACTTAGTATTATATATATTTTTATTATTTTGGGTTAAATGGGTGAAATTAACAAATCATCCTCCCAGGGGACCTTAGAGGGAACTATACCATGTTTGCACTACTGTGAGAGCACCCAATTGCTTTCGGTCACTTTTGTTGACAACATTGGGTTTTCTCAACTTTGGGGGCAAAGTGTTGAGTTAGCTTTTTGTTGTGTTAACTCTACCCTGTGGGTCATTTTAACTTTTGCAGTCATGGGGACGTTAGAGATTATTAAATCACATTTATAATAGAAGGCACATTGGATTAGGAGCTTTCTGTGTGGTCGCAGTCAGAGGGTGCGAGTGGGCCCACATACATCGTCGGCCATCAGCCTCAGCACCGGGTCACCACAGGGTTGTGTTTTGAGCCCGTTGCTCTACACCCTGTACACTTATGACTGTATACCTGCCCAGCATAGTAACACCCTTGTCAAATTTGCAGATGACACAACGATAGTAGGGCTCATCTTTGGGGGGGACGAGTCTGCCTACAGGTATGAGGTGGAACGGCTAACAGCCTGGTGTGGAGAAAATAATCTGCTCCTCAACACCTCTAAGACCAAGGAGGTCATCATAGATTTTAGGAGGAAAAAAATGGACATTTCACCACTGTTCATTAGCGGGGACTGTGTAGAGAGGGTTCCGTACTTCCGCTTTTTGGGAGTAAATGTTGAGGAGGATCTGAGTTGGGGCGTAAACACCTCCGAGATGGTGAAAAAGGCCCAGCAGAGACTGCACTTCCTGAGAATGCTCAGGAAGAACAACATCTCCCAGAGACTGCTGGTGTCTTTTTATCGTTGCTCCATTGAAAGTATACTAACATACTGCATATGTGTGTGGTACAGCAGCTGCACTGTGGCCCAGAGAACGGCATTGCAGAGGGTCATTACAACTGCCCAGAAGATCATCGGATGCCCTCTCATCAACTTGGAAAACTTACATAGTTCCCGCTGCCTTACACTAGCCAATAAAATTGTAAAGGACAATTCACACCCGGGACATAAACTTTTTGATCTACTGCCATCAGGCAGAAGGTATAGAGCATTACAAACCAGAACCAGTAGATATAAAAACAGTTTTTATCCTGGTGCAATAAATGTACTTAATGCTGCTATAAAAAAAGGTTAAATTATTGTGCAATAAGATTAAATTATTATGCATTAAATTATTATGCATTAATATATACAACTGTGGATCGTGCAATAATGGAATGTATGCTGTGTGTGTGTGTTTTTTTTTTTTTTTTTTTGCATTGACGATTGGCACTTAAAATTTCGTTGTACTTGTTGCAATGACAATAAAGACTATACTACTACTATACTATACTACTACTATTTAATAAATATATTTTATATACAGCTCTGGCAAAAAAATAAGAGACCATTTCAGTATAATTAGTTTCTTATGTTTTTATTATTATTATTATTATTATTATTATTATTATTATTACAGGTGCATGTATTGGTAAGATTAACAGTTTTGTTTAATTTTTTTTGTCAAACTACTGACAATATTTTTCCTAAATTGAAAATATAACTATCGTTATTTGGATATTTAAAGGAAATCATAACATCACAACATATCGAAATACCCCAAGATCATGCAGTATTTGCAGAGCTTTATTAACTCAAATAAAATAAAATGCAAATAATCTGTAAATAAATTGTTAATGCTTTGGCTAAATAACATCAAGAAAACAGTATTTGGTGGAATAATAACCCTGATTTGCAATTGCAGGTTTCATGTAGATTTAAGGCATAAATCAGTTCCATCAAAGAGCACAAGCTTTAGCAGTATTTTCACATTATGTTAGGACCTTACTTCATTGGACACGACTGGCTCATCATCTCTGTTTCCATAGACAAGATTTGTCATGACATCATTACTGCAGTCTTCTTGATTGCCATCCTTATAATGGGGATGAGGGGAAATCAGATGAGGGGATTAGGAGAATGAGAGGAAAGAAGAAAATAAAAAAAGTTAAATTCAGGACCAGAGTTGGGAACCACTGTCATAGAAGGGTTTGAATGACTGAGATGAGTAAATAAAACATTTATTTGAATATTTGATTTGCCTACTCTGTAAATTGTTGAAGCTATTTCTTATCGTATAGCTTAAAAGTACAGTTCACCCAAATATGGACATTAACAATAATTGTAGTTTACACACACTTTCACAGACACATAATTATAACTACAGTACACTGCTTTGCATTACTATTATGTAAAAATAACCAAGACAAATTTTTATAATGAACACGAGAATATTATAAATTAGGTACATTACCTCTTAGTCAGTGCAAATAGAATGCTTCAGTGACACCATCTGCTGTCCTGACACTGACACTAATGCCACATGTACTGCTGTGGCATTAGGGAATTATTTCTTGACAGTTTCTGTTATTCCTTTACCTTCTCCAGTGGCACTTTTCTCATTCATGTCACAGAAATGCCAGGCTTTGCATGATCAGAGTCATAAATATCTGTTAGCTGGGCTTGTTAAAGGATTTGAATATTATGTGTGGCTTCTAAACTAAAATACCTAAGATGTTCATTGTACCAAGCACTTTGCAGTCCAAAAACAAAACTGAGCTTGTCCAGAACAACAATCATCAACGATTTCTGTAAAGTCTGGCAATCCTCCAGTTGATCCATATTCTAACATCATTCCTACACTATACATTGTGGCAAAATACTGTATTCAGCTTTATTTGCCAAATGTACTGCTGTGGCATTAGTGAATTATTTCTTGACAGTTTCTTTTATTCCTTTACCTAGCACTTCCAGCACTTTTCTCATTCATGTCACAGAAATGCCAGGCTTTGCATGATCAACGTCATACAAATGGAACGCAATCACTGATTGATGCTTCCTTGCCAGAGACATCAAAACATTCCTCAAGCACCCAGTTTGCTGAAGAACCTTCTTAGAAAACCTATGCTTTGCCTCAAACCTCATGGACCATAATGCTACAAGGCGGCCAAAATCCCTAATGGCCTGAGAATAGTGCTCAAGAAAGTGATGTTCTGGAGGCAGCTATTCTTGTGGAAAAAGTTCAAGAAACCTGTGTCGATACTCAGATATCTTCCTATCTAGAAAACCAAGGCTTGCATCAGAAAGAGCAGGTGCCAGAGCAAGATCAACAACATCTTTGAGAGTCATAATCAACTGCCAAGCCTTGTCACCTTCTGGTATTTTGTCTCCAACCATCAGTGAAAGCAACATTAATAAACACCAGTTTTCAAGTGCATTTACACCAATGTTCTTTTTAGATGCAAAGGTTGGTGAAACACTTTGTAGGGAGTTTGTTCTGTCACTCATTTGTTTGTTGAGATCAGTAAGAGAGAAATACTTCTTATTGACCAATGCATCTAAACTCAGAGCCAATTCAAAGGGTACAATGCCCTCAAGCAAGTCATAAAGCACATCGTGTAGTATTACTTTCGTGATACTACACGAAAGTAATTGTCAGTAATTGGGCAGAGCTGTTTCACCCCATAGCAACTTATTGAAGTGCTCAAAGCTGTTTGAACATGCTATTCGTGTTCTTGTTTAGGTCTTTAGGTAAATGCACCAGCTCTAACCTCCAACTTTTGGAATTAGGACCTTTCCCCAGTACAAAATCTGCAGATATGTGACATGTTGAAGTTTTCGAGAAATCCTCCAACTGCAAGATTGTCAGCAATCACACAGAAAACAGTGCCCTTGATAAATCTCCCAAGAGAGGACACAAAAACATCATCTTCCTCCAAATGCTTCAGATCAGTTAACAATGGTTCAAGCACTTCTTTACATCCAAACTTCTTTGCATCATTTGCTTTACAAAGCACAGTCAAATATATGGATGTCAAAGAGGAACGTAATACACTGCGAATATTTGCCAACGCCCAATAGACAACAGTAATTTTATGCTTTTTTCGAGATGTCCCGAGTGGATTACACACCAGAAAATCATCAATGTAGAGTACAAGAGAGATTCTTTCATCATCTCCAGACAAACAGATATTTTCTTTGAAATGTAAGCCCAAAAGGTTTCATAAGTACTCTTAGAGCTTTGTACATTCAACACTTTTGGAAAGTTTGGAACAGGGGTGAAGCCAAAATGCTGTAACTGTAGAGGTCCTCACAATGTGGCTTATGGTGGATGTGAAGTTATGAAGCGGGAGATAGAGATCCAAAAAACTAGAGTGGAATAACTAATAACATACGCTGAGGCAGTGAAAATGTCAAAGGGAAGTGAAGGTGGAAGAATTGAGGAAAGAGTAATGGGGGGGGGCGCAAGGACGACCTCATATAACAAATGAGAGAGTGTATGTGTCACGTCGGGGAGGTGTTGTGCGGCATAAACGCAGGAGGATCCAGGTGTTTAAAGGAAACGATGTTTATTTAAAGGAAAAACAGGCAGGGAAACTCAACAAAACAAAGATACTTTCAATGAAACGGAAACTAAAACACGAATAGAAGAAACAAAAGACACTATGAAACATGCAGACATTTACTTTATTTAATATAAATTAACAGTTGCAAGACGCCAAACTGAACTGAAACAAACCATTTATAATAAAACTAACGAGCAAGTCGGTTCAGGTGAGCGCCCTCACGTCACCTGACCGAAGTGCATAAAGGGAAATGAAGTAAAACGAAAAGAACTACAACCAAAATTCACAGGGCGCTTTGGCGCCCTCTAGGGGTTATCCCTGACATAACCCCCCCTCAAAGGGCGCAACTCCGGGGCGCCACAGGAGGTCCAGGGCATCCCCCCCAGGGTCCAATGTCCGTCCCTCTCACCCAGGGGCTGCCACCTGTGGCCAGTGGTTCCGATGGTTTCATGCCCCCGTTGAAGCAGGGTGGCGGAGACAGGAGGAGGCTCGCCGTCCTCTTTGACGCTGGGCGGCGAAGGCAGTGGGTGCTCGCCGTCCTCGGTGACGCAGGGCGGCAGAGGATGAGGAGGCTCGCTGTCCTCGGCAGCGCATGAAGGCGGCGGCGGAGGAAGAGGATGGAGCTCGCGATCCTCGGCGGCGCATGAAGGCGGCGGCGGAGGAAGAGGATGGAGCTCGTGCTCCTCGGCGGCGCATGAAGGCGGCGGCGGAGGAAGAGGATGGAGCTCGTGCTCCTCGGCGGCGCATGAAGGCGGCGGCGGAGGAAGAGGATGGAGCTCGTGCTCCTCGGCGGCGCATGAAGGCGGCGGCGGAGGAAGAGGATGGAGCTCGTGCTCCTCGGCGGCGCATGAAGGCGGCGGCGGAGGAAGAGGATGGAGCTCGTGCTCCTCGGCGGCGCATGAAGGCGGCGGCGGAGGAAGAGGATGGAGCTCGTGCTCCTCGGCGGCGCATGAAGGCGGCGGCGGAGGAAGAGGATGGAGCTCGTGCTCCTCGGCGGCGCATGAAGGCGGCGGCGGAGGAAGAGGAAGGAGCTCGTGCTCCTCGGCGGCGCATGAAGGCGGCGGCGGAGGAAGAGGATGGAGCTCGTGCTCCTCGGCGGCGCATGAAGGCGGCGGCGGAGGAAGAGGATGGAGCTCGTGCTCCTCGGCGGCGCATGAAGGCGGCGGCGGAGGAAGAGGATGGAGCTCGTGCTCCTCGGCGGCGCATGAAGGCGGCGGCGGAGGAAGAGGATGGAGCTCGTGCTCCTCGGCGGCGCATGAAGGCGGCGGCGGAGGAAGAGGATGGAGCTCGTGCTCCTCGGCGGCGCATGAAGGCGGCGGCGGAGGAAGAGAATGGAGCTCGTGCTCCTCGGCGGCGCACGAAGGCGGCGGCGGAGGAAGAGGAAGCTCGAAGTCCTCAGCGGCGCATGAAGGCGGCGGCGGAGGAAGAGGAAGCTCGCTGTCCTCAACGGCGCATGAAGGCGGCGGCCGAGGAAGAGGAAGCTCGCGATCCTCAGCGGCGCATGAAGGCGGCGGCGGAGGAAGAGGAAGGAGCTCGTGCTCCTCGGCGGCGCATGAAGGCGGCGGCGGAGGAAGAGGATGGAGCTCGTGCTCCTCGGCGGCGCATGAAGGCGGCGGCGGAGGAAGAGGATGGAGCTCGTGCTCCTCGGCGGCGCATGAAGGCGGTGGCGGAGGAAGAGGATGGAGCTCGTGCTCCTCGGCGGCGCATGAAGGCGGCGGCGGAGGAAGAGGATGGAGCTCGTGCTCCTCGGCGGCGCATGAAGGCGGCGGCGGAGGAAGAGGATGGAGCTCGTGCTCCTCGGCGGCGCATGAAGGCGGCGGCGGAGGAAGAGGATGGAGCTCGTGCTCCGCGGCGGCGCACGAAGGCCGCGGCGCAGGAAGAGGAAGCTCGAAGTCCTCAGCGGCGCATGAAGGCGGCGGAGGAGGAAGAGGAAGCTCGCTGTCCTCAACGGCGCATGAAGGCGGCGGCCGAGGAAGAGGAAGCTCGCGATCCTCAGCGGCGCATGAAGGCGGCGGCGGAGGAAGAGGAAGCTCGCTGTCCTCAGCGGCGCATGAAGGCGGCGGCGGAGGAAGAGGATGGCGCTCGTGCTCCTCGGCGGCGCATGAAGGCGGCGGCGGAGGAAGAGGAAGCTCGCTGTCCTCAGCGGCGCATGAAGGCGGCGGCGGAGGAAGAGGATGGCGCTCGTGCTCCTCGGCGGCGCATGAAGGCGGCGGCGGAGGAAGAGGCAGCTCGTCGTCCTCAACGGCGCATGACGGCGGCGGCGGAGGAAGAGGATGGAGCTCGTGATTCTCGGCGGCGCATGAAGGCGGCGGCGGAGGTAGAGGAAGCTCGCTGTCCTCAACGGCGCATGACGGCGGCGGCGGAGGAAGAGGCGGCTCGTCGTCCTCGGCAGCACTGTGCAGCGACGGAAGCTCGCCGTCCTCGGCAGCACTGTGCAGCGACGGAAGCTCGCCGTCCTCGGCAGCACTGTGCAGCGACGGAAGCTCGCCGTCCTCGGCAGCACTGTGCAGAGACGGAAGCTCGCCGTCCTCGGCAGCACTGTGCAGCGACGGTAGCTCGCCGTCCTCGAAGGCACAGTGCAGCGACGGTAGCTCGCCGTCCTCGAAGGCCAAAGCGCCCTGTGAATTTTCTCTTCCTCCGCCGCCGCCTTCATGCGCCGTGCCCGTGCCGTGCTCGTGCTCCTCGGCGGCGCATGAAGGCGGCGGCGGAGGAAGAGGATGGAGCTCGTGCTCCTCGGCGGCGCATGAAGGCGGCGGCGGAGGAAGAGGATGGAGCTCGTGCTCCTCGGCGGCGCATGAAGGCGGCGGCGGAGGAAGAGGATGGAGCTCGTGCTCCTCGGCGGCGCATGAAGGCGGCGGCGGAGGAAGAGGATGGAGCTCGTGCTCCTCGGCGGCGCATGAAGGCGGCGGCGGAGGAAGAGGATGGAGCTCGTGCTCCTCGGCGGCGCATGAAGGCGGCGGCGGAGGAAGAGGAATGGAGCTCGTGCTCCTCGGCGGCGCACGAAGGCGGCGGCGGAGGAAGAGGAAGCTCGAAGTCCTCAGCGGCGCATGAAGGCGGCGGAGGAGGAAGAGGAAGCTCGCTGTCCTCAACGGCGCATGAAGGCGGCGGCCGAGGAAGAGGAAGCTCGCGATCCTCAGCGGCGCATGAAGGCGGCGGCGGAGGAAGAGGAAGCTCGCTGTCCTCAGCGGCGCATGAAGGCGGCGGCGGAGGAAGAGGATGGCGCTCGTGCTCCTCGGCGGCGCATGAAGGCGGCGGCGGAGGAAGAGGAAGCTCGCTGTCCTCAGCGGCGCATGAAGGCGGCGGCGGAGGAAGAGGATGGCGCTCGTGCTCCTCGGCGGCGCATGAAGGCGGCGGCGGAGGAAGAGGCAGCTCGTCGTCCTCAACGGCGCATGACGGCGGCGGCGGAGGAAGAGGATGGAGCTCGTGATTCTCGGCGGCGCATGAAGGCGGCGGCGGAGGTAGAGGAAGCTCGCTGTCCTCAACGGCGCATGACGGCGGCGGCGGAGGAAGAGGCGGCTCGTCGTCCTCGGCAGCACTGTGCAGCGACGGAAGCTCGCCGTCCTCGGCAGCACTGTGCAGCGACGGAAGCTCGCCGTCCTCGGCAGCACTGTGCAGCGACGGAAGCTCGCCGTCCTCGGCAGCACTGTGCAGAGACGGAAGCTCGCCGTCCTCGGCAGCACTGTGCAGCGACGGTAGCTCGCCGTCCTCGAAGGCACAGTGCAGCGACGGTAGCTCGCCGTCCTCGAAGGCACAGTGCAGCGACGGTAGCTCGCCGTCCACGAAGGCACAGTGCCTCGTCGGAAGCTCGCCCTCCTCTTCGCAGCATTGCAGCGGCAGCAGCTCGCTGTGCTCAGCGGCGCGGTGCAGCTGTGCTAGCAGCCCTTGGAGCCTTGCCACCTGCTCCCGCAGGTCACGAATGCGCTCTTCGTTTCTCAGAGCGCACCGCCGAAAGCTGCTCCAATCACTCTGGGAGGCTGCTCCCAGCTGCACGTCCCGCTCACACTCCGCTCCTTTGCCGTTACGCCGTTTGGTTCTCCGGCTACCTTCCACGCCGGCTCCCCAAACTCCAAACATCGTTGCCCCCCCAAAAAAGAATCTCCCCGGGGAAGGGCTCCTCTGCTATGCCTCTTTTTTAGGTCTTGCAATCTGTCACGTTTTGGTGTTGTGCGGCATAAACGCAGGAGGATCCAGGTGTTTAAAGGAAACGATGTTTATTTAAAGGAAAAACAGGCAGGGAAACTCAACAAAACAAAGATACTTTCAATGAAACGGAAACTAAAACACGAATAGAAGAAACAAAAGACACTATGAAACATGCAGACATTTACGAATATAAATTAACAGTTGCAAGACGCCAAACTGAACTGAAACAAACCATTTATAATAAAACTAACGAGCAAGTCGGTTCAGGTGAGCGCCCTCACGTCACCTGACCGAAGTGCATAAAGGGAAATGAAGTAAAACGAAAAGAACTACAACCAAAATTCACAGGGCGCTTTGGCGCCCTCTAGGGGTTATCCCTGACAGTATATGGATAAAAGAGATCTAATAACATTTATAGCAGGGGTGATAAACACAGCACTTACAAAATCAAACTGGTGGTCAAAGCTGCAATTAATCATCTGGAACTGAAAGGACTGACATGGGAAGAAGTAAAGGAAAACCTTACCAATCAGTCAAGTCAGATACAAAAGATACATCATACATTGGTTGATCCTAATGGTAATACTTTTACAATGGAATGCTAGAAGCCTAATAGCAAATGGTCAGGAATTTAAGCACTTCATCAGGGAATTGGACAAAGGACCAGATATAGTTTGTATTCAGGAAACATGGCTGGAACCCAATCTCAACTTTGTTATCCATGGGTATACAATAATAAGGAGAGATAGGATGGATAGGGTAGGAGGAAGGTGTGCCACATTTATTAAAAGAGGAATACCATACAGGGTCTTAGAAGAGGGCGAGAATCAGGAGTATGTAGTGGTGGAGGTTTGGGAAAATGGGGGACAAACAATAAACAATTACTATAATCCATGTAAAAGGTTGACATTGGAAAAATTACTTAGGATACAAGGGCAAGATAGGCAAAAAGTAATCTGATGTGCAGATTTTAATGCACATAGCACATTGTGTGTGGGGGTGTGATAAAACATGCAAATGGAAGAATAATAGAGGTGCTGATGGAGGAAAAAGATCTAGTTAATCTAAATGATGGAACAAGCACAAGCACAGGATTTTTTCAATCAGTATTGGATATAACTCTAGTTACAAATAAACTGTCAGGAAACAGTAATTGGGAAGTGTGGAAAACAACCACAATAGCGACCATTATCCACTGGGTCGGGCATTAATCCTGTCAAGTGGGCATGTATTTTAGTGTGTCGCCCTAGGCCTCCAGTGTGGTCCCCTTAGCTTCTAGTGTGTCTCCCTAGCCTCTAGTGTGTCTCCCCCGTAGCCTTAAGTGTGTCCTCCCCATAGCTTCTAGTGTCCTCCCCCCCCCCCCCGTAGCCTCTAGTGTGTCCCCCATAGCCTCTAGTGTCCCCTCGTTGCAGCTCAAGAACCTGTGTATGTGATAAGAGACCGTGTGTTTTAGCATTTCTGTGCTTACTCGAAGAGCTTGTTTGTTTGTTTATTGGTTTGTTTTAGTTGAATTAAAGACTCTTTATGTTCAAACAACCCCTCTGCTCCTATGCTTGCCTTTTCTGCCCATGGCGTCAGACACCTGCCCGAACTACTAGTCAGTCTGCACTTGTAGTTCATGACAGAGGTGAGAGAATATAGAATCCCAAGATGGAAAGTAGAAAAAGCAAACTGGGAAAAATTTCAGGCATAGAGTGAAGAGTTAATGAATAGAGTTGATATACAGGGGAGTATAAATAATGTTAATGACCAAGTAATAGCAGCTATCATAAAAAAATAGAGGGAATAGGAAACTGGTGCCTTGGTGGAATGAGGAGTGTCAGGAAGCAGTTAGGAAAGGAAATAAAGCATACAGGCTAGTTAAAAGGACACATAATTTACAGAATATAATCGAGTGTAAGAGTGTCATGATCCACGCCTGTCAGCCTGTTTTTTTTCCCACGCTGTCACTCTCCATGTTTTCTTTTTGCCGTCATATGTCCTTTCCCGCGCCCCCGCTTCCGCCTCGTCTGCACACCTGTCTGTCATCCTCCATTGATTACTCCGGTCATTTAAGCATGCGCTGCGCGCTGCTCAAATCCCTGGATTATTGAATGTCTTCTGCTTCGATTTTCTCGCGTTTTGTTTTGCTGTCTTCACGTTGCCAAGTAGTTTCGTTTTCTCGTTTCACGTCTCTCGCCTTCTGTTTTGGATTGTCGCCTCGCTGTTTGATTTCCCGGTTACCGATTTAATGCTTCCTTTTTGACTACGGCTCTCGCTTTGTGTTTTTGCCTTGACGTCACACTGATTGATCTTCCGGCTTTTGACCCGCGCTTTTGTTTTCCGACCTCGCTTCAGTTTAACGCTTCTACTATTCATCTGCACTTGGATCCACCTCGTTTCACCTCGCCTCGTGACAAAGAGAGCACAGGCAGAAGTGAGAAGGAAGGTAAGAGAGGCTACAACGGACAGCTGGAGGGAATTTTGTAGTGAAATAGGAACATCCACACACGTGAGTGAAATATGGACAAGGATAAAGAAAATGAGAGGAGATAATAGGCAGTGGGAATATCCAGTGTTGACAGTAGACGGAGAGGTTGAAGGAACTAACAAAGAAAAAGCAGAGATGATGGTGAAATCTTTCTCAGAAATACACAGCTCAGATAATTTGACAGAAGAAGAGAAAAGGAGAAGGATAACAAAATTATGTCATTATGAACATACAATAGACAGGAAGGATGAAGAGAATGGTGAAATCCTAAATGAGCCATTTTCAATGGCAGAAATGACGAGAGCAATTAAGAGAGCCAGGCTAACTACCCCAGGAAAAGATGAGATGCCAATGAGAAATAGCTTATTGCAGCTATGCAAATACAGTATATAAATCACAGCTGATTCCCATCTAGGAACCACACTTAGGTGTTGAGGTTTTTCCAATGACATGATCATATGTTCTAAAAGAGGACTCTTTGAAAGAAAGAAAGAAAGAAAGAAAGAAATGCCTGCAATACAGTCATTACTGTACTATACATAGTGTGGTTTGCAGTAAACTACTTTATAAACCTGGAGTACATTAGTACATACAGTAGGTATACAGTATAGCACAGCATTTAAATACACTGTGTCTAATTACTTTCAGAGAGTTATGGAGTTGGAAGCCAATCAAGTCCCACATGAAATTATCTATGTTGACGAGGCTGGCTTCAACTTTGCGAAAAGGCGTCGCTGTGGGAGAAACATAATAGGCCAAAGGGGCACAGTTACCGTGCCGGGCCAGAGAGGAGCCAGCATCACCACATGCGCCGCAATCTCCAACAACGGTGCACTCCTGCATAAATGTCAGATTGGCCCCTACAACACCGACCGCCTTCTCCTGTTTTTAGAAGACCTGCACGAAATACTGGTGCCAGAGAGTTAGAAAGGGGACAGGTGGGAGACCACTTGCCAATATATGTTATCACATGGGACAATGTGGCATTCCACCATTCCCATGCAGTCACACCCTGGTTTGACACCCATCTAAGGATGATGTCCCATTTCCTTGCCCCTTACTCCCCTTTCCTCAACCCTATTGAGGAGTTTTTCTCAGCCTGGAGATGGAAGGTTTTTGACCATAGTCCACATGTCCACCAAATGTCCCTCCTGGATGAACACTGCCAGGGCTGGATAAGGCATGCCAAAAGATTCTTCCCACGATGCCGTGCCAGAGAAGATATCAGGTGTGATGTGGATGAGAACATGTGGCCAAATGCAGAAGACCGGGCAGAATAGAAGATTATTTTGTTGTTGTTTTTTTAATTATAATTCTGGTGCTTTTTGTGTTTGTATATCTTGCAGTAATGTCCTTTTGCAAATAAAGTCTGTACTGCAGCAATCCTGTGTCTGTTTTTTTTTTTTACCTAAACTGTACATTTTATAAAGCTATTCTAAGATGGGCATTCATTTTTTGTATTGCATTTCTGCAGCAAAAGAAACTAAATGCATGTATTTACTAAACCCAACAAAACAAAAATATAGAGAGGCTTCAAATATAAGGGCAGACCTGACACATAAAATAATGCAGTTTCTGTAATTTCAGCTGATGATAGTGTTTTTTTGTCATTGTGTTATGATTGACTAAATGTTCCTGTTGGAAGAGAACATGTGTTAGTGTTTTGAATAATTATTTGATTTTAAAACATGTTTGTAGTGTTTTGTTAGACATAGTGTATTGTGTTAATTATTGTATTTTGAAAATGAGTTTTGGGGTTTAGTTTACAATGTGTGATTTTGAGCATGAAATTAACCGTTTTGCCAATTGTGTATTTTAGGTGTGTTGGTGCGTTAAGAGTTTAGGAAACTTGTTAAATATATTGAAAAAACTGTCATAGCGAATGTAAAAAACTGTAATAAAGCTGAATGAACTAGGAATTGGCGGGAGGAGGTTTAATTAGATAAAATATTTTTTGTATGAAAGGAGAATTCAAGTAAGGATAGGAGCAGAAATGCCAAGCCAGTATACAGTACAATTAGAAATGGAACACCACAAGGTAGTGTGATTAGTCCAATACTATTCATCATTATGGTAAATGACGTTTTTACATCACTTCCAAGTGATATTAGCAGGTCTTTATTTGCAGATGATGGGGCTCTATGGAAAGTATTGAATACATAAAAAGGAGAGTGCAAAAAGCAATAGATAAGGTAGTGGAATGGAGATTTGAGTTGGGATTTAGATTCTCCATTGAAAAAATCCAAACTGTAATTTTCACAAGAAAGAGAAATAGAAAAGGGGGGAAGGGGGGGGGGGGACTAAAGATTTTAAATCACACTGTAACTTTAGATGGCCTTTCTGTTCTATCTAGTGCAACAGTAAAAGAACTTGGTGTGATTATAGATTCTAGTCTTTCATTTGAGGCTCATGTAGATAATATCACCAAGATAGCATTCTTTCACCTCAGAAATATTGCCAAGTTAAGGAATATATTGCCACTAAACGCTGCAGAAAAACTAGTTCATGCTTTTATCACCTCTATGTTGGACTATTACAACACTTTACTGTCTGGTTGTTCAACTAGGTGTATAAACAAGCTTCAGTTAGTACAGAATGCAGGAGCAAGATTTTTCACTAGAACCAGAAGATATGAGCACGTCACCCCTATCTTATCTACATTGCATTGGCTCCTGTGAAATTTTGCATTGATTTTAAAATACTACTTTTGACATATAAAGCACTAAATGGTCTCGCGCCGCAGTAGCTGAGTGAACTGCTAGTGTCTTATGGTCCGCCACGCCTACTTTGATCAAAGGATGCAGGCTGCCTGTCAGTACGTATAAAGTATAAAGTATAAAGCCTACAGCAGGGAACAGAGCTTTTTCTTCCAAAGCCCCAAAGTTATGGAATAGCCTTCCAAATAGTGTTCGGGACTCACATACAGTCTCAATGTTTAAGTCTAGGCTAAAGACCTATTTATTTACAGTTTTTTAAAATCGCTATGACAGTTTTTTCAATATATTTAACAAGTTTCCTAAACTCTTAACGCACCAACACACCTAAAATACACAATTGGCAAAACGGTTAATTTCATGCTCAAAATCACACATTGTAAACTAAACCCCAAAACTCATTTTCAAAATACAATAATTAACACAATACACTATGTCTAACAAAACACTACAAACATGTTTTAAAATCAAATAATTATTCAAAACACTAACACATGTTCTCGTCCAACAGGAACATTTAGTCAATCATAACACAATGACAAAAAAACACTATCATCAGCTGAAATTACAGAAACTGCATTATTTTATGTGTCAGGTCTGCCTTTATATTTGAAGCCTCTCTACATTTTTGTTTTGTTGGGTTTAGTAAATACATGCATTTTGTTTCTTTTGCTGCAGAAATGCAATACAAAAAATGAATGACCATCTTAGAATAGCTTTGTAAAATGTACATTACTGTAAGATATACAAACACAAAAAGCACCGGAATTATAATAAAAAACAAAAACAAAATAATCTTCTATTCTGCCCGGTCTTCTGCATTTGGCCACATGTTCTCATCCACATCACACCTGATATCTTCTCTGGCAGGGCATCATGGGAAGAATCTTTTGGCATGCCTTATCCACCCCTGGCAGTGTTCAGCTGTGATGTCCCCTTTCTAACTCTCTGGCACCAGTATTTCGTGCAGGTCTTCTAAAAACAGGAGAAGGCGGTCGGTGTTGTAGGGGCCAATCTGACATTTATGCAGGAGTGCACCGTTGTTGGAGATTGCGGCGCACGTGGTGATGCTGGCTCCTCTCTGGCCCGGCACGGTAACTGTGCCCCTTTGGCCTATTATGTTTCTCCCACAGCGACGCCTTTTCGCAAAGTTGAAGCCAGCCTCGTCAACATAGATAATTTCATGTGGGACTTGATTGGCTTCCAACTCCATAACTCTCTGAAAGTAATTAGACACAGTGTATGTAAATGCTGTGCTGTACTGTATACCTACTGTATGTACTAATGTACTCCAGGTTTATAAAGTAGTTTACTGCAAAACACACTATGTATAGTACAGTAATGACTGTATTGCAGGCATTTCTTTCTTTCTTTCTTTCTTTCTTTCAAAGAGTCCTCTTTTAGAACATATGATCATGTCATTGGAAAAACCTCAACACCTAAGTGTGGTTCCTAGATGGGAATCAGCTGTGATTTATATACTGTATTTGCATAGCTGCAATAAGCTATTTCTCATTGGCAATGGAATAAAATACAGGCAATATATTTGTGTTTCAATTCACAATATGAACAGCTGTTCACTTTGACTTCAGCCTATATAAGTTATGTTTAGAACATGATGTTATCTGTTCTGACATACATTGTGAAAGCATTTGTAAATTTGACTGTAAAATTACATTGTTTTGGTCTTGGTTGAGCTTGTGTGTAAAAGAAGTTCAAGCATTTTAAATTGTTGTTAACTGTATGCATTTTGTATCAAAGCAACAAGAAATGTGTTAATTGTATAGCCTACAAAGGCGGATATTGTGCTAACTGTGTTAAGAGTTTAGGAAACTTGTTAAATGTATTGAAAAATCTGTCATAGCGATTGTAAAAAACTGTAATCAAGCATTTTGTAAGTAGATTTGCCTTAGGTAAAGGAGCAGATCTGGGAGACTCATGGACGTAGAGTATTATGGTGAACTCATATGTTTAGATGCTGTCTTCCCCACTCTCATTGATCACTCAAGTTTGTTGACGATGAGATGATTGGTTGCTTTACATTTCAGTTCCCCTTCATGTCTGTGTTTCCTTCTGGCTCCTCCCTTTTAGTTATGCTGTTATAGTTAGTCCTGCCAGAGTCCCTGCTTGCACTCTACACTAAATATGCATTCACCTTCTACATTATGTGACTGTGACCATACCTAACTGTTATCTGTCCTCTTCTACTCTCCCCTCTCCTGTTCTCTCTTCCCTCTCTCCACCCTCTCTCTTTCCCTCTCACTGTTGAGCTACACATGTCGTTCCTGAGCTGCCATTGATCCAGACTTCCTCTGCCCTCTGGACCTGCCTGACTCATCCTACGACTCATCATCCTCATACGTCAGAGCGGCGAAGAGCCTCGAGACCACACCTGCAGCACTGCAGTTTTATATTCGCTTATATTTGCTAATACTCCGGCTTCAATAGCTGCATAAATAAACCCGCAAATAAGATACCCACATATACATATATTTCCTCTCTACATTGTCTTTAAGCTACACCCTCCTTTTTCTCGATTAAGCACTTAAATGTTCATTGCACCCCACCTGTCATGCCTGTATTCCCCACTAGTGGGGTGACACTTTGAGAACCACGGGTCTCGATCATCTGCATTTAGAGATTTAGTAGAAGATTAGAACAGATCCGGCAGATTACTTGTGAATCTTGAGTGTTTGGTGGTTGGATTAATATTTCTACCAAATCAATAACAAGAGAGACATATCTGATCTGTTCTACATATATACTTAAAAGTCATGGTCTGTGATGTCATGACTTTGAGGTAGAACCTCTATAATAGACATCTGTACCATGGGATATAATTAAAGCTAGTGTATGATTAAAATGATGAATGGTCTATTTATGTTCTGTTTACAGTTTTTTACATTTGCTATGACAGTTTTTTCAATACATTTAACAAGTTTCCTAAACTCTTAACACACCAACACACCTAAAATACACAATTAGCAAAACGGTTAATTTCATGCTCAAAATCACACATTGTAAACTAAACCCCAAAACTAATTTTCAAAATACAATAATAAACTAACACAATACACTATTGTCACGGCGTGCGCCTGTGATGGGCGTGCGCCTAAATCTATTATCGCCCCTCGCTCACTTCGTAGGCTCCCTAAGTAGGCGGCACCCCTTCTGCAGGTGTGCAAAGGGACGGGGCCGCCTATGCGGGCCGGCTGGCAGTGATTAATGTTAATAGGATCTCGGGCTTGCTCCGCATTATAAAAGCAAGGCGCGGAGTTTAGTCCGGGGTCCGAGAAGAGCGTAACGCGGTGGAGCGCGAGAGTGGCACGCGAGTGGGGAAAATGGAACGTGCCCCAGAGACTTAAAAGGACATTGGATTTCCGCCCCTTTGATCTCCGCGCTGAGGACAGCGCGGGAAAGAGCTGCACGAGCTCCCACGTTCATCCTCCGTTCCCGCGTCGAGCCCGCCTTCGCGTCCCCGCCGCCGAAGAGGAAAAGGCCGCGAGGACGACAGCGTTAAGGCCGCCGATCCCAGCCGGGAAAGCCGCCCAGCCGATGGACGTCCGAGCGAGACTCCCGCCTGAGGCCGCGCCCACAGAGAGCTGGGAGGGGCCAGGCCGGCTATCGACAGCGGGGAGGAACCGAGAGGGAGCGTGCAGGAGCGCTGCCTCGCGTGCTCCGTTCGGCCACTCCGCCCACCGCCGCCAACCGCGTGCCCGCATGCCAGCTGGGCACTGCCTCGGACCCTGCACGTGCACACATTATCCCTTCCCTTTCTTTCCGTCCTCCCTCCTTTTACCCTTTCCTTCCCTTATTTATTCCAAATAAATAATCCTTTTCCCCTAAGATCTCGCCTCGTGTCTGTGTTTCATGGTGCCGCCCGTGCAACTTTGAGGCGAACCCGTTACAACTATGTCTAACAAACTGCAAACATGTT
The DNA here is from genome assembly GCA_030347435.1 of Clarias fuscus. Classification (NCBI taxonomy): domain Eukaryota; kingdom Metazoa; phylum Chordata; class Actinopteri; order Siluriformes; family Clariidae; genus Clarias; species Clarias fuscus. The sequence continues at coordinate 26,568,218 of CM059220.1, forward strand.
TTAAAATCAAATAATTATTCAAAACACTAACACATGTTCTCTTCCAACAGGAACATTTAGTCAATCATAACACAATGACAAAAAAACACTATCATCAGCTGAAATTACAGAAACTGCATTATTTTGTGTGTCAGGTCTGCCCTTATATTGGAAGCCTCTTTACATTTTTGTTTTGTTGGGTTTAGTAAATGCATGCATTTTGTTTCTTTTGCTGCAGAAATTCAGTAGAAAAAATTTATGACCATCTCAGAATAGCTTTATAAATTGTACAGTTTAGGTAAAAAAAAAAATACAGACACAGAATTATGATACAGAACCGGAATTATGATTTAAAAAAAAAAAAAAAAAGTAATCTTCTATTCTGTCCGGTCTTCTGCATTTGGCCACATGTTCTCATCCATGTCACACCTGATATCTTCTCTGGCAGGGCATCGTGGGAAGAATATTTTGACATGCCTTATCTACTTCTGGCAGTGTTCAGCTGTGATGTCTTGACATGCAGCATCCATTGCATCCAGGAGGGATATTTGGTCATGTGGACGATGGTCAAAAACCTTCCATCTCCAGGCTGAGAAAAACTCCTCAATAGGGTTGAGGAAAAGGGACATCATCCTTGGATGGTGGAATGCCACATTGTCCCATGTGATAACTATATTGGCAAGTAATTTCCCACCTGTCCCCTTTCTACCTCTGGCACCTTCTAACTTTCTTTCTTCCTTTTTTCCTTCTTTCTTTCCTTCTTTCTTTCTTTCTTTCTTTCTTCCTTTTTTCCTTCTTTCTTTCTTTCTTTCTTTCTGTTCCTAGATAGGAATCAGCTGTGATTTATATACAGTACTGTATTTGCATAACTGCAATAAGCTGTTTCTCATTGGCAATGGAATAAAATACAGGGAATATATTTGTGTTTCAATTCACAATATGATCAGCTGTTCACTTTGACTTTAGCCTATATAAGTTATGTTTAGAACATGATGTTATCTGTTCTGACATACAGTGTGAAAGCATTTGTAAATTTGACTGTAAAATTGCATTGTTTTGGTCTTGGTTGAGCTTGTGTGTAAAAGAAGTTCAAGCATTTTAAATTGGTGTTAACTGTATGCATTTTGTATCAAAGCAACAAAAAATGTGTTAATTGTATAGCCTACAAAGGCGGATGTTGTGCTAACTGTGTTAAGAGTTTAGGAAACTTGTTAAATGTATTGAAAAAACTGTCATAGCGATTGTAAAAAACTGTAACACCAAAGAAAATGCATTGTCTACATGAATGTTAAAGTCTCTTACAATCAACATTTTGTCAGATAGTCAATAGATCTGACAGTAGATGTCCAAACCCTTTAATAAAATCAGCATAGGGCACAGAGGGTCTATACACAATGGCCAGCGCAAGATATAGCAGGGATTTACAGTTTTTTACATTTGCTATGAGTTTTTTCAATACATTTAACAAGTTTCCTAAACCCTTAACGCACCAACACACCTAAAATACACAATTGGCAAAACGGTTAATTTCATGCTCAAAATCACACTGTTAGGAGCCTCCACCAGAGGTCACTGTCTCCATGTCTGTAGTTCTTGTTGGTTGACTACAGAAGGCACCTCAGTCAGGTGATGAGTGCTCACCTGGACTGAGGTGCCTCATTAAAGTTTCTATAAATAGCAGTTTGTTCTGGGAAACTGGGTCGAGCATTGTTTGTCTGTTTGTTTGGTATGTTTGTCTGGTTTTTTTTGTAACTACTGTCATGTGGGCATTCCTTTTTGTTTGTTTAAGTTTATATTTTAGTTATATTGTTTTACCTTTGTTTAAAGAGGACTCTTGTTGTGTTTTCCTTGTGTTCCTTGTGTTACTGGATTCATGGAGCTATCCTGTTTCATGTTTAGCTAGGCTGTGTCTCCTTCTGTGTAAGTACTGTTCTGTCTTCTGGTTTAATTCTTTGTCTGTTTAGTTTTGTGTAGCCACATGAGGGCCTAGCCGCTAGTAGGCCTTAATTGCTAGCAGGGTTAGCCCCTAGTTTGGAATAGCCTCATGTGTGCCTTTCCTTTCGTGTTCAGTTCCCCATTATTAGGTCAGTACTAACCTGGTTAGCCACTAACCCCATTAGATACTAACCTGGTTAGGTCAGCATCCAGTATCGCCAGCATTCCATGTAGCTACTAACCCAACTAATCACTAACCCAGCCAGTCTAGTCTCCTGTCTCTCCAGTCCCCAGTCCTGTCTCTCCAGTCCCCAGTCCTGTCTCTCCCGTCTCTAGTTCCCCTATGTGTCTTAGTTAGCTTTAGCTCCATGTTTCCTCATCCCCAGTTCTCCGTCGGTTCCTTGTGTCAGCTCCTAGTCCCCCGTGTCAGCTCCTAGTCCCCTGTCAGCGCGCCGTCCCCTGTGTTTTTCCTGAGCCCTAGTTTTAGTTTACGTTTGTTGTTTCTTTGTTCGTTTGTCTGTTTTTGAGTTTGTTTAAATAAAGACTTTCTGTTTGCAAACCCCTCTGCCTTCATGCCTACCCATATGCCCACGGCAACCACACCATCAGCCGGGTCTAGCCAGCACCACCAGCTAGACCCATGACACACACATTGTAAACTAAACCCCAAAACTCATTTTCAAAATACAATAATAAACTAACACAATACACTGTCTAACAAAACACTGCAAACATGTTTTAAAATCAAATAATTATTCAAAACACTAACACATGTTCTCTTCCAACAGGAACATTTAGTCAATCATAACTCAATGACAAACACTATCATCAGCTGAAATTACAGAAACTGCATTATTTTATGTGTCAGGTCTGCCTTTATATTTGAAGCCTCTCTACATTTTTGTTTTGTTGGGTTTAGGAAATGCATGCATTTAGTTTCTTTTGCTGCAGAAATCCAAAACAAAAAATTTATGACCATCTCAGAATAGCTTTATAAATTGTACAGTTTAGGTAAAAAAAAAAAAAATAGACACAGAATTATGATACAGAACCGGAATTATGATAAAAAAATTAAAATTTAAATAAAAATCTTCTATTCTGCCCGGTCTTCTGCATTTGGACACATGTTCTCATCCACATCACACCTGATATCTTCTCTGGCAGGGCATCGTGGGAAGAATCTTTTGTCATGCCTTATCCACCCCTGGCAGTGTTCAGCTGTGATGTCTTGACATGCAGCATCCATTGCATCCAGGAGGGACATTTGGTGGACATGTGAACATGTGGACGATGGTCAAAAACCTTCCATCTCCAGGCTGAGAAAAACTCCTCAATAGGGTTGAGGAAAGGGGAGTAAGGGGCAAGGAAATGGGACATCATCCTTGGATGGGTGTCAAACCAGGCTGTGACTGCACGGGAATGGTGGATTGCCACATTGTCTCAGGGGCCAATCTGACATTTATGCAGGAGTGCACCGTTGTTGGAGATTGCGGCGCACGTGGTGATGTTGACTCCTCTCTGGCCCGGCACGGTAACCGTGGCCCTTTGGCCTATTATGTTTCTCCCACAGCGACGTTTTCGCCAAGTTGAAGCCAGCCTCGTCAACATAGATAATTTCATGTGGGACTTGATTGGTTTCCAACTCCATAACTCTCTGAAAGTAATTAGACACAGTGTGTGTCAATGCTGTGCTGTACTGTATACCTACTGTATGTACTAATGTACTCCAGGTTTATAAAGTAGTTTACTGCAAAACACACTATGTATAGTACAGTAATGACTGTATTGCAGGCATTTCTTTCTTTCTTTCTTTCTTTCTTTCTTTCAAAGAGTCCTCTTTTAGAACATATGATCATGTGATTGGAAAAACCTCAACACCTAAGTGTGGTTCCTAGATGGGAATCAGCTGTGATTTATATACTGTATTTGCATAGCTGCAATAAGCTCTTTCTCATTGGCAATGGAATAAAATACAGGCAATAGATTTGTGTTTCAATTCACAATATGAACAGCTGTTCACTTTGACTTCAGCCTATATAAGTTATGTTTAGAACATGATGTTATCTGTTCTGACATACATTGTGAAAGCATTTGTAAATTTGACTGTAAAATTACATTGTTTTGGTCTTGGCTGAGCTTGTGTGTAAAAGAAGTTCAAGCATTTTAAATTGGTGTTAACTGTATGCATTTTGTATCAAAGCAACAAGAAATGTGTTAATTGTATAGCCTACAAAGGTAATGTATGAAAAGCTGAGCCAGGCAGGGAAGTTCCAGGACTAACTACATGGTATGTACCTGCATGAATGTTATAGGCCTAGTTACAAGTTATCTTTTGATACACTCACAAGTGTTTACCTGTTGATCAGTTTATCACCAAAAATAAAGCCCTATGCTTTGTTGCGACAATGTCAATTGTTAAAAGCGCTATACAAATAAAATTGAATTGAATTGTTTAAGTGAGCACCCGCATGTGATTGTTTCAGCCCCAGTGCATTTAATCCTTTACTTTACTGAATAAAGTAAGTGAGCATCAGCTATCCTGAAGAAAACTTGAATCTCTCTGGTGGACTCTGCAAACCCCATCCATTTAAAAGTTTCACGCCCTATCATTTCCTTGAAGTTCCTCACAAATTTACAATACTATAGTACATGCTAGAATTTAGCACCAGATGGAGTTTACCTTTGGGGACTGCTATACCAAACAACTCAACTTTGAGTAATCTTCAACCCAGCTTGGTGGGGACCTATTCCTGGCTAACAACGTCCACAGGCTGAGCCTCCGTTAGAAGGACTAAGGCTTCCCGCCCTCACCAGTTGATGCGGTCTTCCATACATTACAATTTCTGGATTGGACGCTGGCCTCTTCCTTTTTCACATGCTGCTAATGAGGAAATCCTTGTTAGTTTTTTCCCCTGTGCTAAGTAATATGCCACACCAGAGGATGTGTAACCTGGGTGGGAAGACAAAGATGAGTTGTAAGGGAAAAAAGGAGTCTGAATGCAATAATTTGGAATAGCAAAACTTCGACAATCAGGACTGTAAAGCGCGAACAAAATGTTGATATGTACTGCAATTCAGTTTTCGAGAAGGCCTCAGCCAGGTTAAGGAGGCCTAAACCTGCATTCCGCATTTTGCTTCTCTCTCTTGTGGTTATAAGGGTGAGGCAGTGAAACCCTGGGGATTCTACCCATTAATGATTTAGCCACAGGATCACCTATAATAACTTTGTTACGACTTTGGGGCCAATCCGAGCACTTTACAAAACCATCCAATTTGTCCACAGACTGAGCCTCCATCAGAAGGACTCAGGCTTCCATCCCTCATCAGGTGATGAGGACTTTATTGTGTCACATTTTGGGGATTTTGTGTTGGGCTCTAGGCTATAAGACCATTTCCAAGCAGCTAGATGTTCCTGTGACTACAGTTGCACATATTATTCAGAAATTTAAGATCCATGGGACTGTAGCCAACCTCCCTGGACGTGGCCGCAGGAGGAAAAGAGACGGATAATCCGAATGGTAACAAAAGAGCCCAGAAAGACTTCTAAAGAGATCCAAGGTGAACTTCATGCTCAAGGAACATCAGTGTCAGATCGCACCATCCATCGTTGTTTGAGTCAAAGTGGACTACATGGGAGACGACCAAGGAGGACACCATTGTTGAAAACAAATCATAAAAAAGCCAGACTGGAAAATGCCAAATTACATGTTGACAAGCCACAAAGCTTCTGGGAGAATGTCCTATGGACAGATGAGACAAAAATGGAACTTTTTGCCAAGGCACATCAGCTCTATGTTCACAGATGGAAAAATGAAGCATATGAAGAAAAGAACCCTGTCCCTACTGTGAAACATGGAGGAGGCTCTGTTATGTTCTGGGGCTGCTTTGCTGCATCTGGCACAGGGTGTCTTGAGTCTGTGCAGGGTACAATGAAATCTCAAGACTATCAAGGGATTCTAGAGAGAAATGTGCTGGCCAGTGTCAGAAAGCTGGGTCTCAGTCGCAGGTCATGGGTCTTGCAACAGGACAATGACCCAAAACACACAGCTAGAAACACCCAAGAATGGCTAAGAGGAAAACATTGGACTATTCTAAAGTGGCCTTCTATGAGCCCTGACCTCAATCCTATTGAGCATCTTTGGAAGGAGCTGAAACATGCTGTCTGGAAAAGGCACCCTTCAAACCCGAAACAAATGGAGCAGCTTGCTCATGAGGAGTGGGCCAAAATACCTGCAGAGAGGTGCAGAAGTCTCATTGACAGTTACAGGAATCGTTTGATTGCAGTGATTGCCTCAAAAGGTTGTGCAACAAACTATTAAGTTAGGATAAGTTAATGATGAGTACCATCATTTTTGTCCAGGCCTGTTCCATGAGTTCATTTTTTTAAATAATTCCGTTGAAGCATGGTTGAAAAGCAAAGTCTGACTTTCATTGGTTAACATTCATAGAATTCTTATTTATTATTACTTTTGTCAGATTAAAGTTATTTCTGTGACCATTGTGAGTTTTTCTTTCATTGACCGAAGGGTACCAACAATTTTGTCCACGTATATATATATATATATATATACAGTCGTGGCCAAAAGTTTTGAGAATTACATAAATATTGGAAATTGGAAAAGCTGCTGCTTAAGTTTTTATAATAGCAATTTGCATATACTCCAGAATGTTATGAAGAGTGATCAGATGAATTGCATAGTCCTTCTTTGCCATGAAAATTAACTTAATCCCGAAAAAAAAACTTTCCACTGCATTTCATTGCTGTCATTAAAGGACCTGCTGAGATCATTTCAGTAATCGTCTTGTTAACTCAGGTGAGAATGTTGACGAGCACAAGGCTGGAGATCATTATGTCAGGCTGATTGGGTTAGAATGGCAGACTTGACATGTTAAAAGCAGGGTGATGCTTGAAATCATTGTTCTTTCATTGTTAACCATGGTGACCTGCAAAGAAACGTGTGCAGCCATCATTGCGTTGCATAAAAATGGCTTCACAGGCAAGGATATTGTGGCTACTAAGATTGCACCTAAATCAACAATTTATAGGATCATCGAGAACTTCAAGAAAAGAGGTTCAATTCTTGTTAAGAAGGCTTCAGGGCGTCCAAGAAAGTCCAGCAAGTGCCAGGATCGTCTCCTAAAGAGGATTCAGCTGCGGGATCGGAGTGCCACCAGTGCAGAGCTTGCTCAGGAAAGGCAGCAGGCAGGTGTGAGCGCATCTGTACGCACAGTGAGGCCAAGACTTTTGGAAGATGGCCTGGTGTCAAGAAGGGCAGCAAAGAAGCCACTTCTCTCCAATAAAACCATCAGGGACAGATTGATCTTTTGCAAAGAGTATGGCGAATGGACTGCTGAGGACTGGGGCAAAGTCATATTCTCGGATGAAGCCTCTTTCCGATTGTTTGGGGCATCTGGAAAAAGGCTTGTCCGGAGAAGAAAAGGTGAGCGCTACCATCAGTCCTGTGTCATGCCAACAGTAAAGCATCCTGAGACCATTCATGTGTGGGGTTGCTTCTCATCCAAGGGAGTGGGCTCACTCACAATTTTGCCCAAAAACATAGCCATGAATAAAGAATGGTACCAAAACACCCTCCAACAGCAACTTCTTCCTACAATCCAACAACAGTTTGGTAAAGAACAATGCATTTTCCAGCACGATGGAGCACCGTGGCATAAAGCAAAAGTGATAACTAAGTGTCTCGGGGACCAAAACGTTGAAATTTTGGGTCCATGGCCTGGAAACTCCCCAGATCTTAATCCCATTGAGAACTAGTGGTCAATCCTCAAGAGGCAGGTGGACAAACAAAAACCCACTAATTCTGACAAACTCCAAGAAGTGATTATGAAAGAATGGGTTGCTATCAGTCAGGATTTGGCCCAGAAGTTGATTGAGAGCAGCCCAGTCGAATTGCAGATGTCATGAAAAAGAAGGGCCTCTTTGCATAAATGTCATGTAATTGTCGATAAAAGCCTTTGAAACGTATGAAGTACTTGTAATTATATTTCAGTACATCACAGAAACAAGTGAAACAAAGATCTAAAACCAGTTTAGCAGCAAACTTTGTGAAAACTAATATTTATGTCATTCTCAAAACTTTTGGCCACGACTGTACACTACACATCCTAAACACAGACACACACATTTCACAAGACGTCACGGCTATCAATGAACAGTGACACTGACGAAATCAACATGCAATACAGTTGACGAAAAAGACTAAAATGTGATTTAAAAAAGTAAAACTGGTAACACTTCACGGTAAGGGTACATGAATTACCATGAATTCATGCATGAATTATGTGTTACTTCATGCATTAATGTCTCATGAATTATCAGGAACTAACATGAGTTCAAAGTCTTTCTATCATGACTTCAGGAATGATCAACCCTTTAATGACGACATTAACTAAGGTGGGTACTTCACCATGATTTATGGTTTATTACACATGATCATGATGTTTTCTTTTGTTCACAAAAAAAAAAAAAAACCTCTTTCCTATTCGCTGTCAATAAATCTATACTTTTGGTACACAAATCATGAATTCATGCATAAACTATGATTATTTCATACATGTAAGACTACTTACCTCATGCATGCATACAGGCTAGAACAGTATATGTCAATTAAACAGTATGCAACTAATGTTTTATATTAATTATGAATTGTCAAGCTCGTTCATGTCTTCATAGTAGCCTGCAGTAAATGGTCAGACCCCAACACTGGTCAATCACAGAACATAGCTTGTATCGTCCACTGACATCCAAATACAGTAGTCATCATTAACTAAGCATTAATTTCTCATGAGTTCATCATGTGTGTGGCCCCTCAACTAAAGTGGTGACTTGGTCCTTTTATATACAGATAAACAGTGTATTATTGATGTAGGCATAATTGTGAAATGACATGAATATGAACGTTTAAGCGTTTCCACATTCAAATGACTTGATTTTAACTTTCTGCTTTATTCTTAAACAGTAATCCAGTTAACCCAGCTGTCAACAACAATGCCTGCGAAGAGCTGAGAAGGAATTGAATACATATATTATGAAATTTTATTGCCTTCATTTGAAAACTTTTTACAAAACCAAAAAGCTGTTAAAGGATTAAAAAAAAAGAAAATCTTTCACAAACAGCTTGATATTTTTTAAGGTAAGGAGCCAAATGATGTGGACAGTAACAAGCTACTGATGTGGACTCGTCATGAAATATTTAATGCTGAACATATATATAAACAAAGAAATGGCATAAACTCATGGGATACTGTCACGAACTCGGGTGCGAGGCATAAATGCAGAGGTCCAGGTGTTAAAGGAAACAATGTTTTTATTTAACACAAAACAGGGAAATCAAATAAACAAATAGACTTTCTAAGTAAAACGAAACATGCAGACATTAACGGGTGTAAATCAACAGATGCAAGACGCTAAACTGAACTAAAACAAACCATTTATAATAAAACTAATGAGCTACTCGGTTCAGGTGAGCGCCCCATGTCACCTGACCGAGGTGCTTAATGGGAAATGAAGTGAAAACAAAAGGAACTACACACAAAATCACAGGGCGCTTTGGCGCCCTCTAGGGGTTATCCCTGACATAACCCCCCCTCAAAGGGCGCAACTCCGGGGCGCCACAGGAGGTCCAGGGCATCCCCCCCAGGGTCCAATGTCCGCCCCTCTTACCCAGAGGCTGGCACCTTTGTCCAGTAGTTTAGGTGGCCTGATGCCCCTGTTGAAGCAGGGCGGCGGAGGCAGAAGACTTTCGCCGTCCTCAGTGATGCGAGGCGGCGGTGACAGAGGGAGCTCGCCGTCCTCCATGATGCAGGGCGGCGGATGCAGAAGACCTTCGCCGTCCTCAGCGATGCCGGGCGGCGGTGGTGGAATGCTTTCGCCGTCCTCTATGCTGCAAGGTGGCGTTGGCAGCAGAGGAAGAGGAGGCTCACTGTCCTCGGCGGCGCGTGACAGCGGCGGCGGAGGAAGAGGAAGCTCGCTGACCTCGGCGGCGCGTGACGGCGGCGGAGGAGGAAGAGGAAGCTCGCTGACCTCTGCGGCGCATGAAGGCAGAGGAAGAGGAAGCTCGCTGACCTCTGCGGCGCATGAAGGCGGAGGAAGAGGAAGCTCGCTGACCTCGGCGGCGCATGAAGGCGGAGGAAGAGGAAGCTCGCTGACCTCGGCGGCGCATGAAGGCGGAGGAAGAGGAAGCAGCTCGCTGACCACGAAGGCGCCGTGCAGCGTCGGAAGCTCGCCGTCCACGAATGCACAGTGCAGCGACGGCAGCTCGCCGTCCACAAAGGCACTGTGCAGCGACGGCAGCTCGCCCTCCTCTTCGCCGCAGTGCAGCTCGCTGTGCTTGGCGGCGCGGTGCAGCTGTGCTAGCAGCCCTTGGAGCGTGGCCACCTGCTCCCGCAGGTCACGAATGCGCTCTTCATTTCTCTTCGCGCACCGCCGAAAGCTCCTCCAATCATGCTGGGAGGCTGCTCTTCTGTATATCTTTAGATATCTTTATATCTAAGATTGTATATCTTCTGACAGATACAGAAGATATACAAACATGTTTAGTTCATGTAAATATCCAGTAAGGATAATTTTTCTTTCTTTTTTTTTTAATCCGTAATTTTTTTTCCTTTAGGATAGCTGAAGCTGAAAAAACCCCTGCAACTAAGAGATAATTCCAGTTTCTACACTTCTAAACAACTATTAGCTAACAGGGAAACTGGTGCCGAATGTCCTTTAATAAATGACCAAGTAATCCTTCCTTATGCTTGTTTCCAAGCCAGTAGGTCCATTCTATAATGGCGAGATGTTCCTTCAAAAGCTTGGCTGTTCGGTTTCCCCTCAATCTCCAAATTATCGATTTGTATGTTAACCATGCCCTCTCCAAGTGCTGAGTGTGAGCTCCACTAACAGGATCAACAAACCACCTTGAATGATTTACGGTGAAATGCCTGTAGCCCAAGCTGGTGAGTGCACCCCTATATGCTCTCCACTCATCACTAAGAATTAATGTCCCAGGCCGCACATGCTTCACCACTAAGGGGATCAGATGGTGCCAGGACCTCTTCTTTACCAGCCTCAGAATAGGTCTTCGATGCTTTCCTTTTAGTCCAAGCATCCCAAAAACCCACTTTTTACGTCTCCAGGTGCTGGATATTCTCCCACGAGCATACAGTAAAAAAGAAAAACAAACAAACAAAAAAAACGTTTTCTTAACATCTGACACTTTATTTCAAAATTTATATCATATTAGTCATACAGCCTGACCCTAAGGGTCCTAGTTTCCTATCATGCATCATGTCATGATAGGAAACTATACAGAGAGTCACAAGCACAGTAACTATATAGATATCAGTTAGCTGAGCTTACACTTAGCACTTTTTTATTATATAATTGTCAGGGATAACCCCTAGAGGGCGCCAAAGCGCCCTGTAATTTCGTTTGTAGTTCCTTTGTTTAGACTTCAGTTCCCATGTGGCAACTCGGTCAGGTGACCAGGGGGCGCTCACCTGAACCGAGTTGGTTATTAGTTTTATTATAAATAGGTTAGTTTCAGTTAGTTTCTTGTCTTGCAGCTGTTAATTTATATTGGTAATGTCAGCATGTTTCTTAGTGTCTTTTGTTTCTCCGTCTATACGTGTTTTAGTTTCGGTTTCATTTAAAGTCTATTTGTTCTGTTTAAGTTCCCTGCCTTTTTGTGTTTAAATAAACATCGTTTCCGTTACCACCTGGATCCCCTGCGTTTATGCCGCACAACACTACACCAGAACGTGACAATAATACTTAAAAGAAAAACAGAGAGTAGGGCCAGCTAATGTTAGAGGGTTGTTTTTTCCTTTCTTTCTTTTGTTAATTGTATAATAAATAAAAATAAGTATTTTTACAGAATACCTTTCGTTTATGGCAGAAGTTGGTCTCATCGATGACAACAAACTCTGTTTCACCTCCAAGGTGTTTTCCTGCTTTGTTTTCATATCGCCTCATTGCATGTCTGCACACTCTTCTTACACAGGATGACATCTTTGAGAGGGTTGCTGAGCTTTTAACTATGCCATCTGTCTTCATATCAACCTGCCTCATTCGCAAGCCTTGAGAAAACCTGACAAAGAAGCAAATTTACTTGAATATTAAATATTTACCAAGCATTATAAAAAGCATAGAGATGTTATAGACTATATAGAAAAATGTACTAAGTCTGTCATTGACCATGTGCCTCAAAATATGGACAACTGCTAGACATCACCATCCACTGCATTGAACTCTACTACAGTTTTTACAGTTTTACTGATCATGCTATTTACTGAGGTCCAAATATTGCAGGGCTTTGTGGTGTGGGTTAAAGAACCAAAGCCTTCCAAATCTATGTGCCTCTGTGGAGAGAGCGAGAGTGAGAGAGAGAGAGAGAGAGAGAGAGAGAGGTGTGTGTGTGTGTGTGTGTCATTACTTAATGGATGATCTGGAATACCTGTAAAAAAAAATCATCCATGAAAGTAGACTGCATCTTGACTTCTCAAAGACTGATCCTGATCTGACAGTCTTGGCGGGTTTTTTTTGCCTCTGTGGCTATTAACCCTCAAGGCAAACCCTTGAGGAAACAAATAGTAATGTATGAAATAATGTACTGTATGTAACACATAATAATAATAATAATAATAATAATAATAATGTACAGCCTGAGCCTACAAAGCCTAAGAAAAAAAGCCATTTTAGCAAACATAAATTGAATATGAAATTGTATGCTCTTTCTGTTGATTGAAAGCTTGAAATGTCCAATCTAATGTCAAGAGCATGCTATAGCATAACTTGAAGTCTTATCTAAGAGTTATTTAATAGATTAATAAGATTAGATAAGTAAATAATTACTAATCTTGTTAATTACTAATTTTGTTTAATCAATTTAACCATGCACATAATTTACCATCTGTAGACGTCTGTTGAGTTGTCTTTCATCTTTAACTTCACCCTTTCCTGACACAACCTGCATCTTATTCTATTTTTCAAAAGTTTTTTTTTTTTTCTGTAACCATTTAATTAATTTGACTGTCCTCCTCTTGGTTGGCTTTCCCTGTATTAAGGACAAACTTTTATTTCCTAAACGCATGCTTTTATGTTAGATTGTCTTTTAATTTTAAGTAACCAAGGCAACTCCCGCTTGCAGGTTGTGGTGTTGCGCGCGTGAACGTTCACGCGCATGCATGTGCAAAACAGAACAGCAACTGGCACGCATAGGACACAATCCTCCAGGGACTAATTACGTTACGACCCCGATTACTGTACGTTTGTGGTAGACATCATGCATCCAAACAAAAACATTGTACAATTTCTTAATGACATCAAACTATTTGGAGCTCCATTTACTCTGACAAAGATATCATACTTTGACAATACAGGTCCCTACAGAGTTCCTTTTGGAAATGAGGCTACAAACAAGAAAGACCTCTACTGTTTTAGGAAGAAGAAGAAGAGATGCGCGCCAAGTCCAAAAACACACGTCAAGGTAACCGCCTTATATAGCGCGCGCACGCACGCACATGGTGATATCAGTTTACAATTAGCATGGAGTCTGTGGGAATGCGAAGAGGCAAAAGAAAGGGAAATGACATTGGTATGTGGACTGACAGCCTCAAATGTGTGGATATAGATGTATGCATTGAGTTAGCTTGGTTTAAAATTTATGTCCACTACTTAATAGCTAGGCGTTGGCTAGCAAGCAAGTTATATTAATAGATTAGCTAGTTGCTCGATGCCTAAAGTATTAATCGGCTGCAAAAGCTAATTATCTATCTCCCTCATGTATAATGAAATATAGTATTTTCTAGCTTTCTGATGCAAAGCAGCATTAGTCATTAATCAGTAGTCATACTGTAGATTTTAATCGGACTTAAAATCGTTAAGCGTGAATGTAGTATTAGTATGCATGTTCACTATCCCATGGTAATGCAAAAGTTTACATTTCTAGCTGATATAACCATGTTGGAAGTAATTAAATATAAATTTTAATTTTAAAAATTAAAATATCAGCAATATATATCAGCAATGAATTTATATATATATATATATATATATATATATATATATATATATATATATATATATATATATATGTGTGTGTGTGTATTTATATTATATTATAATTATAAGTAATTACTTTGAATAGACTGTAACTGTCTGTCACGAACCCGTATGTCTAGCAGTTCGGGCAGGTGTTAATGCCGTGGGCAGAGAAAGCAAGCATAAGTGCAGAGGGGTTGTTTTTAAACACAAGTCTTTAATTAACAAAAAAGGAACGAACAAAACATACTTGGACTCTGAACAGAACACACACATGCACAGTCTCTTTTAGCAGTCCACATGATTGCAAGCATTTCAGACCATTAAGCATTTCATACGGCTTAGGACTGACACGAAGACTCGGGACTGCACGGGACGGGAAGACTCGGGACTGCACGGGACGGGAAGACTAGGGACTGCACGGGACGGGAAGACTAGGGACTGCACGGGGGGCACACATAGGAAACTAAGGGGAGCACACAGGAAGCATAGGGGGCACACAGGAAGCATGGGGGGCACACAGGAAGCATGGGGGGCACACAGGAAACTAGGGGAGCATGTATAAAACTAGGGGAGCACATAGGAAACTAGGGGAGCAGGTATTAAACTAGGGGAGCACATAGGAAACTAAGGGAACAAAACAAGAAACTAGGGGAGTACACAGGAAACTGGGGGAGCACACAGGAAACTAGGGGAGACCCACTGGAGGCCTTGGAAACACACAAAAAACACACTGCACAGTACACATACAAATCCACAAAACAAACCCAAAAACACACTTACACAATACTGAAACCACAGAACAAAACAGAGCCCAAGTAAAGTAACATAAGTAAAATAAAACATAACCAAATCAAAACAGCATCAAACCAAAAGACATGCCCACTGACAGGATTAATGCTCGACCCAGTTTCCCAGAACATCCAGCTATTTATAACAATACTAATGAGCCGCCTCAGTTCAGGTGAGCTCCAGCATCACCTGACCGAGGTGGCTTCTGGGAAACTGAGTCGACTAACAAAAAACTACAAAACAAACATGTGCGCACAGTGACCTCTGGTGGTAGTCCCTTACACTGTCAGTTAAGTGAGTGAAGTAAAATGGGTCTTCAAACAGCTTAGGTTCATGTTATTGTCCAACACTTTCTTTTCCCTTCACCAACAAAATAAGAAGTGTTATGTGATGTTATAAAGTGCTGTTTTGATATTATGTTTGCTTTATGTTTTCTAATCTTCCACCCAGACCTGTCCTTGCATCAGTCTGCACAAGATATGCCACAGAAATCAAGAGTTGAGAAGGTTGAAAAAGGTAGGATTCATTCATGCCAAGGATCAATGTATATTTATAGGCTTTCAGTGTATTATTGCAGAATTTGAGACAACAGTAATACCTCTATGCACAGGAATCTAAAATAGTGCTAATATGAAGACATTTTTTGCCAAAAAAGGGGCTTCAGCAATTAACCCTATTAGGCTAACTGCTGAAATCAACATTAACTGTGGTGTGACTTAGGCTACTCATTTACTTATCTGATGTGGAAAGTGATGTTGAATAGCTTTCAAGTTATAGGTGGTTTCTTAATATTAAAGTAGCCTGTGTCTTAGTATTTCTAAATTCTAGTAGATCACTTTCATTACCATTCTAAATTTTACATGTCATTTTTTTTGTGACACAGCCATGTTCAGGTATGTCAAATAATAATAAATAATTTAATAATAATGTACAGTATGTGCATAATTTATAATATACATTGAATTTGCACCCCTGTGTCACAGTGCCATCTACACATTGTGTTTAAGTAAAAGCCATATCCTTTGTCAATATACTGTCTTCTCTCATCTTTTACCCAGGCCTATTTGTGGTTCAGTCTCCACAAAATCAACAAAAGATATCTTCAAGGACCAAGAGTAGTGAGAAGGGTAGGTTAATTTTACTTTATTGCTTGCTGTTATTATATATTCAAAGAAGTGATATAAAAATATTGTCCCATTTAGGAATATAATTTTGGCTCCAACCCTCATTATTATATCTTAAGTTTATCCCCAACATACAGCATTATCCAATAAGAAGAGGAGGTTGAATGTATGTTAGTAATGGTCGCTAGTTTTTTACCTGATTCAAAATCACCTCAGTCTTAAGTATTTTTGGAGATAAATATAAATGTAAAAATACAGCTGTTTTGTGTGTCCAGTTGAGTTTCAAGCTGTTGACCTGCCCAGCCATCAGACATTAGCATACATCACACAGATTAAATGAACACTGATATCTGTAGCTAAATTCTATCTTTGTCTGTCATTGAAACTTTACAGTGCTTTCACCACTGCGGGATCATCCACAGACCTCTGCAGCCGCAAAGGCTAACGAAACTGGTGAGAAACTGGTGAGCATATTTCAGTCAACTTTAAAGTATGTGATTTTTAATGTCAGTATTGCTCTTTATGTGCTTGTATGCTTCATTTATCACTTTATTGCTGTTTAAAAATGATGAAAAAATATGTTGTGTTAATGTGTACATCGGCATCACAATATCTCATACTCTGCAAACAGGTCTATAGGAGGCTAAGCAGACGATTGAGGATCAAAAAAAAGAGATTGCCAACCTAAAAGACTGGGTGGACACACTTAAAGAGGAGCGAGATTTCCTCAGGGAAAGACTAAAAGAGGGTAAAACTGATTTAAGAATATTACAGCTTCAAAGATATTGTCGCAAAACCATTGGCAAAAATTACATTGTCAAAGAAATCCTTAACCTTTTGATTTTCACAGCTCTTGCAGTAAGAAGTGATAAGGGTGGGGATGTGGCCAGCAATATCCCACCTATGAGGCAGGCATCTGTAAAGAGGAAACAGGAGTCAAGTGTAACCGATTCATCATCCTCTGATTCATCATCTGATTCAGAGCCAGACTCTGAGTCCTCAGGGGCTAAGAAAGCTAAGAAGAAAAAGTCCCAGCCAAAAAAGGCCAAAAAAATGGGCAAGAAACTAAGAGGTATGCAGATTGATACAGTAGAGTCATTCTCTGATTGGCCAGCAGGTCAACAATGAATGTAAACACTTTTAATGTACTTTACATACACCTATACTCAGGGCTTGAATTGATAGGGGATTCCCACTTGTTGAAAAAAATGACAAAAAGCATCCCCTCTGTAAAACCACCATCTCCCTTACCATCACCTTTAGATTAATAATGTTGTATAAAACTTGTCATGCACACAAAATGTTAAAATTCATTTCGTATGATACTTTACAAACTAAATAACAGCTATTGATAAATCAGAACTTAATATTGCAACAATGTTTACAGCTGTGTCCTAGTAGGATCAGCAATGCTAAAAAAATATTTAAAGTGTGCCACTTTGCAAGCAGTGACAATACTGAATTTGCCACTCGTTGCCCAATGTCACATACAAATCTATGGACCAATTACAAATTTCCACCTCTGTTTACCACTTTAAAGTTTGCATATTTTTTGTTCAATGATTATGTATAAGTAAAATTGTAAACTGTATTATTACTAGGCTGGTTCAATTAAATAGAAATCAGCCAATAACGCATTCTCTTGTCCTACAGTCAAAACCCCTGACGACTCCATCCGCCGCTACAACATGGTGTTGGAGAAGATAAAAAATCCTTTAAATAAAAAATCCTTTAAATTAGCCGTTATTAAACCGCTAATCAAGAAACCTGACCTTGACCCCTGTCTGCTTTCTAATTACAGGCCGATATCAAACCTTCCCTTTATCTCCAAGATTTTGGAAAAGGTAGTATCACAGCAGCTATGTTCACATCTACACAGAAATAGCATAAATGAACTGTATCAGTCAGGATTTAGGCCTCATCACAGCACAGAGACAGCACTTGTTAAAGTAGTAAACGACCTCCTATGGGCCTCTGATCAGGGTTGCGTCACTATACTTGTGTTACTGGACCTCAGTGCAGCTTTTGACACCATTGATCATAGTATTCTCCTTCACAGATTAGAAAAGGTAGTAGGAATTAAGGGAACTGCCCTCTTGTGGCTCAGATCCTATTTGACTGATCGTTATCAGTTTGTAGATTTAGATGGTGACCATTCCTCATGTTCTCAAGTGGAGTTTGGTGTTCCACAGGGCTCAGTTTTAGGCCCACTGCTTTTTTCCCTTTACATGCTTCCTCTGGGCAACATAATTCGTAAACATGGTATTAGTTTTCATTGTTATGCTGATGACACACAATTATATGTCTCAGCAAAACCAGATGAGAAAAACCAGTTTGCTAAAATCGAGCAGTGTGTGCAGGATATACGAGATTGGATGTTAATTAATTTTCTTCTGCTTAATCCTGATAAGACAGAAGTTCTGGTCATAGGACCACAAGTAGCTAGAACTAAGCTTTCTGATCACACTGTAACTTTAGATGGCCTTTCTGTTCCATCAAGTGCAACAGTAAAAGACCTCGGTGTGATTATAGATTCCAGCCTTTCGTTTGAAGCACATGTAGATAATATCACCAGGATAGCTTTCTTTCACCTTAGAAATATTGCCAAGATAAGAAACATATTGTCACTAAATGATGCAGAAAAACTAGTTCATGCTTTTATCACGTCTAGGTTGGACTATTGTAACGCCTTACTGTCTGGTTGTTCAATTAGGTGTATAAACAAGCTTCAGTTAGTACAGAATGCAGCAGCGAGAGTCCTCACTAAAACCAGAAAATACGAGCACATCACCCCTATCTTATCTACACTGCATTGGCTCCCTGTGAAATTTCGCATCGATTTTAAGATACTACTTTTGACATTTAAAGCACTAAATGGTCTCGCGCCACAGTATTTGAGTGAACTGTTAGTGTCTTACGATCCGCCACGCCTACTTCGATCAAAGAATGCAGGCTGCCTGTCAGTACCACGTATTATTAAAACTACAGCAGGGGGCAGAGCTTTTTCTTACAAAGCCCCAAAGTTATGGAATAGTCTTCCTATTAATGTTCGGGACTCAGACACAGTCTCAGTGTTTAAGTCTAGGCTAAAAACCTATTTATTTAGCCAAGCATTTTTGTAAATAGATTAACCTTAGGTAAAGGAGCAGATCTGGGGGACTCATAGACGTAGAGTATTCTGGTGAACTGGTATGTTTAGATGCTGTCCTCCCCACTCTCATTGTTCACTCAGGTTTGTTGACGGTGAGGTGATTGGTTGCTTTACATCTCAGGGAGCCCTCATGTTTGTGTTTCCTTCTGGCTCTCCCTTTTAGTTATGCTGTTATAGTTAGTCCTGCCGGAGTCTCTGCTTGCACTTTGCACTAAATATACATTCACCTATACATGCTGACTGTGACCATACCTAACTGCCATCTCTCCTTATTTTCTGTTCTCTCCTTTTCTGCTCTCTTCTCTCTCTCTCTCCCCCTCTTCTTTCCCTCTCTCTGTCTCTCTGTCGAGCTATACATGTTTCGCTCCTGAGTTGCCAGTGATCCAGACCCCTCTGCCCTCTGGAGCCGTCTAACCCATCCTGGAGTCCTGCTTCTGGTTGGAGATCTCGTCGCATGGATGCCCCGTGTGGTCTGCCTGGATTCGTATGGTGGCTGGGGATGGTTTCCATGAAGACTCTCCTGTCATCGAGTGATGCTCTGGGGACCTGTGACTTCAGTTGTTCGATACTCAGGACCGGAATCCCCTACAGTCTACCTGAGCCTCCGGGAACAAACTGGACTCCTTTTAATTTTAAAACATCTCTTGTTACACTGAACTTCCAGTCTTGCACATTATTATGCTGAGCAATTCCTGCTATCCGTTATCACCCAGATGAGGATGGGTTCCCTGTTGAGTCTGGTTCCTCTCAAGGTTTCTTCCTATTACCATCTCAGGGAGTTTTTCCTTGCCACCGTCGCCCTCGGCTTGCTCATCGGGGACAATCTTGTCATTTTGATTCATATACATTGCATAAAAACTTACTTCTTTTTATTGTGTAAAGCTGCTTTGCGACAATGTCAATTGTTAAAAGCGCTATATAAATAAAATTGACTTGACTTGACTTGATAAAAAAGGATCACATCAGCAAAGCTGAAGCTTATGCAAGGCTTGGGGTAGATCGAAATACCATTGTGTCGCAGGGTCCGATTGCCGAACTTGCGGCCACTAACCCAGATCTGTTCCGCACGTTGAGGTCCACTTTTAAAAGGAAGGACAGCCTGAAAGGGTTTGCTGAAACTTGCAGGGGTGTTTGTGAGCAGGAGCCTACAGCTTCAGCTATCCTAAAGAAAAAAGGCGACGGATCCTTACTGGATATTTACAAGCACTAAGCTATGTTCTGTATGCCATGTGTTTGTGGAATGTATTTATTTGTTTATTTTATTTTTGTTCAGCATTAAATATTCCATGAGGAGCCTACATCAGTAGCTTAAAGGTGGCTCCCTACCTTAAAATACCAAGCTGTTTGTGAAACCTTTTTTCATCTTTTTTTTTTTCTTTCTAAAAGTTCATGGTAAATGTACCGAATTTCTTCTCAGCTCTTTCCAGGCATTGATGTTGATTTTACTGGCACAAGAACTGGGTTAACTGGGTTACTGTTTAAGAATAAAGCAGAAAGTTAAGATCAAAGTCCATTTTGTGTCCTCAGTGTACTGTGTGCAAAAGCTTAAACTTTCATGTTCATATTCATGTCATTTCACAATTATGCCTACATAAATATATAAAAGGAGCAAGTCACCACTTTAGTTGAGGGGCCACACACATGATGAACTCATTAGAAGTTAATGCTTAGTTAATGATGATTACTGTATTTGGATGTCAACGGAATATACAAGCTATGCTCTGTGATTAGTCAATGTTGAGGTCTGGTCACCACTTTAGTTGAGGGGCCACACACATGGTGAAGTCATGAGAACTTAATGCTTAGTTAATGATGACTACTGTATTTGGATGTCAACAATTCACATGCTATGTGCTGTGATTAGTCTATGTTGGGGTGTGGTTATCACTTTAGTTGAGGGGCCACACACATGATGAACTCATGAGAAATTAATGCTTAGTTAATGATGACTACTGTATTTGGATGTCAGCGGGTTCTGTGATTGACCAGTGTTGGGGTCTGACCATTTACTGCAGGCTACTATGAAGACATGAACGAGCTTGACCATTCATAATTAATATAAAACATTAGTTGCATACTGTTTAATTGACATATACTGTTCTAGCCTGTATGCATGCATGAGGTAAGTAGTCTTACATGTATGAAATAATCATAGTTTATGCATTAATTCATGATAATTCGTGTACCAAAAGTATAGATTTATCGACAGCGAATAGGAAAGAGGGTTTTTTTTGTGTGTGAACAAAAGAAAACATCATGATCATGTGTAATAAACCATAAATCATGGTGAAGTACCCACCTTAGTTAATGTCGTAATTAAAGGGTTGATCATTCCTGAAGTCATGATAGAAAGACTTTGAACTCATGTTAGTTCCTGATAATTCATGAGACATTAATGCATGAAGTAACACATAATTCATGCATGAATTTATGCATGAATTCATGGTAATTCATGTACCTTTACCGTAAAGTGTTACTGTAAAACTAATAAAATATCTGACTTTATTTTCATCAACATTTAATTTTCGCCCCAATTCTCTGTGATACGGTGTTCATTCATTATGGCACAAGCAATAGTGTTTCCCGAGTCACGGCGTGCGGCGTATCAGGAGTAGTTTGTGCGCGTTGTGATCCCGTGGTACAAGCTCAGTCATCCTTTACTCTTCATCATTGTCAGGAGCGGGACTGAACGAGAGTGAACCCAATAGCAGACTGACAATGTTTCTGATAGCTTTATTGAAGGGATAGCACAAAGGAGTCTCAGAGTGCAGATGAGGCAAGAGAAGGGGAGAGAAGGTGCTTCTGAGTGAACGGGATGAATGGGGAATCTCCTGTGACAAGAAAGTCGATGTGGGGGGGAGCCCCACAACTCCAGGAGTGGAGGGCAAAGAGGGAGTGTCCCAGAGAGTGTGAGTGAGGGATAAGAATGTGTGTGTGTGTGTGTGTGTATGTATGTTTGTGTGTGTGTGTGTGTGTGTGTTTGTATCATGTGTGAGTGTATTACGTGTATCGTGGGTGTAGTATGTGTGTTTGTGTTTGTGTGTGTGTCTGTGTGTGTGTGTGTGTCCCTGTCTGTGTGTGTGTGTGTGTGTGTGTGTGTGTGTCTGTTTGTGTGTCTGTGTGTGTGTCTGTGTGTATCTGTGTGTGTGTGTGTGTCTATCTGTCTGTGTGTGTGTGTGTGTGTCTG
>CM059220.1:26610428-26615428 GCA_030347435.1 Clarias fuscus
GGAAAATATAATTCCTTTGGAATATATGCTCAAAATGTGAATAAGAATATGAAAAAAATTCTTTATCACCATGACATTCTCAAACACTTAATGTAAAACAAACAAATGCAAAACAAACAAAAAAAACAGTTAAACATTTTTCATGCTCAAAAGGATAGAAAGAATAACAAAAACGTTGTTTATCAACATGTACAATGGATGAATGTGTTGGAAATGATCATTCTTGTGACTTTTTCTGTGCTGATGCAGAAATAAAGCAGCACACACAAATACAATTTTCATGCTCAAAATCTGAAAACGTGTTCATAATGTTGTCACGTATACAATCTTGGCCATAATTGAGTCATATTCTAATCATTTCGGATGATTCTCCTAATGAAGTAACCTGTTCTGAAAGACATTTTTACTACAGTTTTTATGTGCATTCGTCGTATGGTTGTTTTTGCCATGGAATTGTCTTTGCAAGAAAATCCACTGTCCATTATTTCTGGAGTTAACATTATCCCCACCGATGCGACCCTTCAGTCACCTGTCCCTTTAGTCTACTAAAATTCAAGTATTTCCTCGAGTGTGAACTATGCTAACATGAAGAAAAAGGACTTCTTGAAACATCTTACATCATCAAGTCCTAGCAACTGAAAACACATTGATGACATTTTTATGTTCAGTTTAGAATCCAAAAGATTTTTTTAACACTTGTAATTCGTTAAGTAAAATAAAGTTCAGCAAAATATTTTTGTCACACTATTGATACATTATTATTGCACATGTGATTGTTTACAGAAGAATCTTTAAACCACCTTGGTTTACATTACATGACGTTTTCTTCAGGTTGGTAATAAATCATTCAAGAAATCTCATTTTTTACTTCAACTGAAAGCTAATTTACACACTCATGTGTCGACACAGAGTTCAAATTCAATAAAATTGACTAAAATTCAATTTTATTTGTATAGTGCGTTTAACAATTGACATTGTCGCAAAGCAGCTTTACACAATCAATATAATAAGCTGAGAACGATGGCAACAGTGGCAAGGAAAAACTCCCTGAGATGGTAATAGGAAGAAACCTTGAGAGGAACCAGAATCAGCAGGGACCCATCCTCATTTGTATTGATATGTATATAGATTATAGTTCGATATGTTTCGACTGCTCAAGTGAAACAATTGATGTCCTTAGTGATTCCTTCTTTAATTTCTTTGCTGTTGATGGGCAAACTATGCATTTCTGAAAGTCATGCTTTTCTTCATCAGGAATGCACGACCTGCTGAATTTTAGCATATTGCTACGCAGAGGAAAAGAAAATTACAAGGACTTCTTCAGTAATTGGTGAGCAGAGACAGACGCCCAGTGCTCTCTGAATCATTAAGTGTAAACTCTGGTCTGTTGATAAAGAAAAGAAACCTGTAACTAGCCCTATCGCATCTAGTCAGAAAGGATAAATGTTATATATTTACCATGCTAGTCTATAGTAAGTATTCTGGAACGGCCTGGGTCAGCTTATCGCTGCTGTCTTCTGCAAGATTCGTTAGAGCCAGCCTTGTAGCACAGAAAGCACACAGAGAAGCCCGAAAGTCTATCTTATACAGGTAGTGAGCGTTCCATAGTAGTTCGCAATACGTTTATTAAAATGTGTGGGTTACTCGTGCCTTCTTGATGCGCAGATAGAGTCATAGGATTTGAGCCCAAACAAGTCGACTTATAGGAGTTTTTCTCACGGAGGTAGTGCCAAAAACTGCCCCTATGCCCACAAAGATCCTACTCCCTGCAGCCAATTTGTCTACCATCTACACATGTTCCAAGAGCAAGACCCCAAGGCACAAAGCCTCTACCAGAACAGTGGGTCTTACGATGGGTACCCCTCATGCACGATCAGGCAAGGAACACTCGTGGATCACATCAACAAATGCACCGATGATGTCACTGTCTCCGAGACAATCATCTCACGAGCCACCAAGAAACCCGGGATTACTGTGGAGGAGCAAGGAGTGCTGAAAATCCGAGACTGCACCTTCAGAGCAGGAGACAAGGTGGGTCTAAGAACAGCAAGAACAAAGCTGGCCATCAATGAGGCGAAACGTGCATATGCCCAGCGAATCCACAGTCGAGACAGCAGTGACACATGGCGCATGATAATAACGGATCCGTTCCAGATGTGTTGAACAGCTTGGTGCAGAACGACGTGACAGTGAGGAAGACGAATCCTGCTCCCAACGACCAGGCACTGTGTCTCAACACGGCTCATGTGAGGAAAACTCTATGCAGAGTCAACCCACGTAAAGCTGCTTGACAAGACAATATCACAGAGTGCTCAGAGAATGTGTGGAACAGCTAGCCATCTCCAGCACATTCCATCTGGCCCTCTCACACTTGGACAATAAGGACACCTACCTTTGAATGCTGTGGAGTTCAGGAATCAATTCTATCATCCGCCCACACCTGATCGGGAGCTGACACTGTTTGGCCTGATATCACCAGCTGACTCACGACTGTGTAGCGACAAGACACAGATTGAAATACATCATCAAGATTGCTGATGAAATTACCGTGGAGGGTCTCATCAGCAAGCACAATGAGTCAGCATACAGAGAGGAAGAGCAGAGGCCAACCTGTCTCTGAATGTCTACAAGACAAAAGAGATTGTCGACTTCAGGAGGACAGGGAGGCCCACTCTCACCGCTGAAAATCAACGGCTCCTTTGTGATCGTTAACAGTACCAAATTCCAGCATGTCCATCTGGAGGAGAACAACACTATCTAAACACCAACCCCTTACACAAGAAAGCCCAAGAGCATCTTTTCTTTCTGAGAAGGCTAAGGAAGGCGCAACTTCTACCACTGATCCTGGTCACCTTCTATAGCATGCTGAGCAGCTGCATCACCATATGGTTTGGGAATTGTGGCATCACAAACCCCCTACTGTGGATAAAGAGGACAGCAAAGAAGAAAATCACGGTCCCTCTTCTATACCATCGAATACATCTACACTGCATCTGCAAAGCCACCAGCATTCTGGCTGATCAGACACACCCATCAGACACACTCTGTTCCCACAACTAAAGGGTCTGGACAGATAAACACACACACACACAAACACACTGATCAACAACCACTTGTACACACCGACTGAAATTGCTATTCTTGCACAATATTTGTTGTTTGCACAAAGAGCCTCACCCAGGGCTCCCAGGGCAAAGATGTTTTCTATCTTGGCTGCTATGTACAAGGAAAGTTTACTGGTTCTCATTCCAGTACCTCAACATAGTGTCATGATTGTTGTCATGCTCTTTTTTGCACATGTGCATGTGCACTTTATGTTGTCTTTTCTGGACTCAGATAGTTTCTTTTAATTTATCATATTAATCTGTTTTCTCTCAGCTAGTCAGCTAATTAGGTTTTTTAGTTAGTTAGGTAGTTAGTTTTTGTCCATCTGGTCCTGGGGGAACTTTGTTTCGTTTCATCGTGTACTGCACTGTATATAGTTGATATGACAATAAAACCCTACTTGATTTGAGGTGACTACTTCAGTACTATACCCTCTTCTAGTTGTCCACCAAGGACCTCTCTGGGGATAAAAGGCAAGAAGTTGGCTCAGCGTCAATTGAAAATAAAAAGAAGAAAAATAATTGGAATCAACGATGAGAGCTCCCAAGCACCTGTGCCATCACAGCTTGGGCGTTCCTCACAACGTGTGCGTCTTTTCAGAATACTAAGGCCCCTTAAACAAATATGACGTATGTTTAAGGCATCATAATGGCTGATCGTGTCTTTCTGGTGCACAACTGCTAGCTGTCACTCAACGTGAGCCTGGTTTGGTGGCGACTGTAATGGCGCAGGCACTCGTGCAGGTCATTATTTGTGTAGAATGAATAGGATGTCTGGTGTGTGTCTGTTTGTCTGTGTTGGTGTTTGTTAGGATGGGTACTGCATGTGAAGGATACGTAATCTGTGTGTGTGTGTGTGTGTGTGTGTGTGTCTGTGTGTGTGTGTTGAAATTTGATGCCAAAAAGTTACATCGAGCCAATGAAGATGTAATTTTTGTTGCGTACCGCTGCTCACTGTCCGTTTGATGAAGATGAATATCTTCTCAAGGTCGCTCAAACCAGTCCTGTGTAGCGGTATCATCGTCAGCAATATCACGATGGGTAGTCTGCATGCATGGTCAGGTGAGGAACACTCGTGTGTCCCTGCCCGACACATAGTATGCCCCACTCTGGTTGTATACCAAGACCTCTCTGAAGATGAAAGGCAAGAAATTGGCACTTCGGCCATCAAAAAAAAAAGAAGAAGAAAAAAAAATTAGTTACAAGCAACAATGAGCGGGCCCAAGCACCTGCGCGCACCTCACATCGCCACTTGGGCGCACCTCACATCGCCACTTGGGCGCACCTCACAACATGTGTTTCTTTTTAGCACTCTAAGGCCTCTTAAGAAATATGTTTAAGGCATCGTAATGGCTGGACAAGTCTTTCTGATGCTCAACTGCTAGATGTCACTCAACGTGGGACTGGTTTGGTTGCGAGACTGTAATGGCGCAGAAACTCGAGCTGGTGATTGTTTGTGTAGAATGAGTAGGATGTGTGGTTTGTATCTATTTGTCTGTGTTAGTGTTTGTTTAGGATATGTACTGTATGTGAAGTATAAGTAGTGTGTGTGTGTGTGTGTGTGTGTGTGTGTGTATGTGTGTGTATACCAAGGACCCCTCTGAAGATGAAAGGCAAGAAGTTGGTACTCCAGCCTTTTAAATAAAAAAATAAAAAAATAGTTACAAGCAGCAATGTGCGCGCCCAAGCATCTGCGCCATCGCCACTTTGGCGATCTCACAGTGTGTCTTTTTAGCACTCTACGGCCTCTTAAACAAATATGACATATATGTTTAAGGCATCATAATGGCTGGACGTGTCTTTCTGGTGCACAACTGCTAGCAGTCACTCAACGTGAGCCTGGTTTGGTGGCGACTGTAATGGCGCAGGCACTCGAGCAGGTCATTGTTTGTGTAG